>JARJEB010031970.1:0-10487 GCA_030264535.1 Liometoxenus newtonarum | reverse complement strand
TAATGAGCTATTATTGACTTGTGTTAAGCTTATTATTCGTGAGTGGTGATAATGTGAGTCATATGTGCCTGCACAGACACATAATAATCGCTGTTTTACGTGGTCGTCGCGGATAAAGTATAGTATTCAATTCGCGCATTTGCGTTATTATATCCTCGGGCGTTTACTCCGCTCGACTACCGTCTCGCTAAGTAAACTTCGCCTTCGCGTATAATACCCTCCATATGCGCTAATTGAATAATATACTATTATAAAATTTTTGTTTAAAATTAATTTTTATTTTCTTTGCGTTTTTCTGTCTTTAATTTAATTTAATTTGAAGATTTATTGTGTCGATGGCATAAGTTGCACAAAGTTATAAATGAATTTAATAGTCGCGGCATTGCATCGCATCGCTTCGTTTGCTATATATTACAGTGAGTTAGTTAGCTAGTTTTAGTTGTTAGATAATATTATGTTATTCGTCGTCGTCTGTCGACCATTATGTCCATTCTCGGTTCAGTTCTTCGGTCGGAAATTATAGTCAATGTACCAAACGATAAGTTGACGGCAAGTATTGTCATGGACAATTGCGCATTTATTCATTCGTTCTTTTTTTTTGCGAAACAGCAAAACTTAACAAAATTTAACTATATTTTAAATTTATAACCTGAAAATTCCCTAAAATTATTAAAATTTTTGTTACTTTCGTTTTTTTAGGCTAGCTTTCGTCTGATTATCGCTTGGATTTTTTATTATTTCTTTCATTCTTAATTAGATAGTTGAAATTTAGCAATTTTGTAAATCTGGATCAAAAAAACATAATAAATCCCAAAAAAATTGTATACTTAATTTAATTTTCATTCGAAATCGAAACCGAGAAAGAGAACGTTATAAAAGTTAAAATAATTTTAATATCTTTCCAAGATAAGAAGACCATAAAATTATGTAAATAACTTATAATTTTTGGAATTTTATAATTTGATAAATCCAAATTCAAAAGTCGAACGTCGAAGTCGAACGTCCGGCAAATATTTTTATTGTAGATTATGAAGATTTATTATAACAAATTAAAATTTTAAGCCTTGCAATCGTTTGCCAAACATTCCAATCCTTCAATACTTTCTCCTCTTTTTCTCATTCTTATTTCAGTTAGTTATATCCGTTCGTTTTGCTTCATCTCTTTCCTATTTCTATTTTATTTTGTATTTTTACAAATTTACGACTATTAAATAATTGAAAAACAAAATAATTCTCACTTTGAACGATGATTTGGTTTGTATTTATAATTTCAATTTGCGTGACAGAATTTTTTGTTTGCTTCAATCAATCAAATTATTTGGTTAGACGAATTTTATTTAAGCATTGTCAGTTCATAAGTGAATAAATAATGAATGCATGAATAAAAAGAAAAAGCGAAAGTTGTATAATTCTTGATTTTGACGCTTTTGGTGTGATCAGTTACAAAATTATTTTGTAAAGTCAAAGCGCGTTACAAAATTCGATACAATTTTTTTTTTCGTTAACTATGCGATAGTAAATATTGAGAAACAAATGAAGGAAAATTTTTCTTATAGTTTTAATTACAATTGAAATTAAAAATTTAATAGAGGAAACAGTGAAAAAGCCATAAATGAAATAAATTTCAAAACTTAATACTTTTACTTTATTTTAATGTTTAAATATTAAATTTGGAAATAAAAAGATGCATATTAAGACATAACCTTTTAAAAGTTAAATTTTCTAATTATATTTTCTCTTTACACGCTTCTGTTTGCGTTTTACTAATTTAACATTAAACAAAAATATACTAAAAATACAAACTTAGTTCTCTTTTTTCTGGCAGTAGTTGGTACTTAAATTCATGCCATTTTTAATTCTTACTTTTTTAGTGTTGCTTTTATTCCTCAGTTTTTATTATAGTTGTGTGAAAACAATTCACGTGCAATACTTGCTTGATGAAAAACAGCAAAATGTTTTTCCTAAGTTTGCAATGAGTAAAGTTAAAGTTATGCATGCGTGTTACATAAAAAAATTAGAAATAACATGTGAGACAAGTCATAAAATTATTGTTGTACAGTGGTAAATAATACTAATAATAATAATAATAGAGCAATAATTTTACTGAATTATTACTCTAATAAAACACTACTATTAAAATAATACATGTTTATTGTACCTACCTATATGTATACCTTCCTGGTTAAATATTTAATTTCAGTGCAAGAAAAGTGCTTTGCCAGAGCCAAGCCATTGTACTGGATGCAGTGTACCTAGGTCGAAAACGCTATTAGTGATTAAATATACTTTCATCCTTATTTTCGACTTATGTTTGGACCGTTAGTGTAACCTGATCAGTCAGTGTATTCACATTATTTCATTTTTTCAAAATTCAAGAACAGGAGAAGTGCATTGCCAAAGCCAAGCCATTGCACTGGGTCGAAAACGCTATTAGTGATTAAATATGCGTTAATATCGGAAAGTAAAAAATTGTGTCCTTCGGATATTTTTACTGAATTTTGAATTTGTCTGTCAATTTTGGGTCGTCGCAAGTTTTACTTGTCATTTCATATTTTTTAAATTCTCAATTTCATATAAATTTATTTATATTTTATTATAGGCAAGTAATTATTTAATAATTAATTTTAATTATTTTAGAATGTATATGTATAACTACGTCATGCTTTCTCTCTTTTGATATATTTATGTACCACTAACCAATGAATTCTCTTTCATTGTTTATATTGCTTTGTTATAAGTTTATTTTTTTATCGTAATTATCAAATGAACTAAATACATTAATTAATTAATTAAAGTTCATTATGTCATTACAATTTCCTTGTAGGTATTAATTGACAATTAGAAATATAATTTGATATTTTTCCGAATTCTCTACAAACGCATCCTCTGCCTGCGGAGCCTGCAAAAAAGATGAAAAAAAAAAAACAGAAATTTGTAAAGAAAGGTTTATGTCAGATTGAGTTAACACATAATATAAGATTTTACGTTAAGCGCTTATATTAAGAGATTAATTTAGCCGTCATAAACCGTAACATAACATTTGTGTGTGTGTGTGTGTGTTGATACAATTTATAGTTGTGAAAATATAAAGTGGATTTATAACAGTAAAGGATGGTTTATGTTTAACATAATATTATAAGTATTATGTTAAACATAAACCATCCTTTACTGTTATAAATCCACGTTAGATTTTCACAACTATAAATTGTATCAACACACACACACACACACACACACACACACACACACACACACACACACACACACACACACACACAGACACAACATCTAATTAATTAATTAAGACGTTTCGTTTAAGTACCCAATACTTGTACGTCAAATCATTGTTTATTCATAAATTAACTAATTAATTGGGAATATCTTACAAACACTCTTCTTAAATTTATTTCGCAGCATCGTGTTTTTACTTTCAGGCCTACCGAAAGTATTGTAAGGAAAGATAAATGATCAGGCAAAATATCGAAGTCGGGTTTTCAACAGATCTCCACAAAAAAGTCCGAAATAGTGGCGTTCTTGTAATGATCTCCATGTGTGTGTGTGTGTGTGTGTGTGTGTGTGTGTGTGTGTGTGTGTGTGTGTGTGTGTGTGTGTGTGTCTGTGGAAATTGAGATTGATCTGATCACTGAATTTTTGTTCAATTTCCACTTTCCGATGAAAATTACTTACAAAGTCGGAAAGTTGTGCGGTGGGAATTTAACGCACCGATTTATTTTCTTTACTCTTTTACTTTTCTATAATCACTTTCCTGCCCTGGTACTATTTTCGAATTTTATTAATTCATTTTCATTTATAATTTAGACAATAAGTGAGAAGAAGTGACAGTTTGAAAAACTTACAACTTGAATTACAAGAAATTAAGTATCTGATGGTTACATTTTCGAATAAAATAACACATATACACGAACTTGTGTCATTGTATTGAGATTATATT
The DNA here is from genome assembly GCA_030264535.1 of Liometoxenus newtonarum. Classification (NCBI taxonomy): domain Eukaryota; kingdom Metazoa; phylum Arthropoda; class Insecta; order Coleoptera; family Staphylinidae; genus Liometoxenus; species Liometoxenus newtonarum. Next base: position 6,535 of record JARJEB010031970.1, on the reverse strand, counting down.
AATAGGTAGAAAAGCAAGTAATGTTAATTAGTTCACAGAATAAGTAATTAGCGTATGAGAACTTTCCACGTTTCACGACGCACCCATAACTTTATCCAGATTCGGAAGATAATGTGTGAAATGGCTTGCCTTTGAAAATTGGTGAAAACCAATTCAATTTCAAGCCAAATTCTCATCATTCATGTTTGACCACTCTGTACTAGTTTGCACAGAGGCGGATTTAGGCATGGTCAAAGGGCCCCTTCACTTGCACTCACCGTGAACTTGTACAGCCGTACATTTCCGCTCGATTACTTATAAATGTTCATTTCAAAATGCGAAATGGCAAACAAGGCCCATCCGCTGTCGCTTTCCTGTTCATCATCACCGTCGGAAAGGCTTCTCATAATTTTGACTTTGGTCTAGGTAGACGGCAAAAAGTTCAAAATTAACTTTAACTCCGGTGCTTCAGCTCCTACAGAGTGCGCGACACTTGACGCGACACTTTCATCATTTTGGTCAATTAGGTAGGCCCTCCAAATAGTGCCCCTAAAGCTAGCGGTCCGCCCCTGAAAATGTTTACGAATAAATAAACGTAAGAATCAATTTTTATTCGATTTTGTTTCTCTAATTTTCAGACTTTTACAATGAACAATTGAACGTTTTATTACCCAAGAAAGTAACTCAAAATAGCAAATTAAAAAAAAAAAAGAAATCACAAACAAAAGTTGCAAAAGACTTGACATGATAATAAGTAGGAAACAGGATTACAGTGCTGAGTTGTTCAATCTTTTTTTGTGTTTGAACTTCAACTTCCCGATGTAAATTTGTTATCTACTTTTTCTTTTTTAAACAAAAATATAAAAGTCGGATGCACTTCTAATATTCTAACTAACGTTAATCTAATTACTCATTCTTGACGTAAAATTGCTGCCTCTTGACTAGTTGACTAGCAATTAATTAGACATGGTAACAACTTCCATCAGGCAATTCTTTACAACAAATAATTTAAATTCATAAAAAAATTTCTTAACTAAAACCGGAAGATTCAAAATATTTAAAAGGAAAATCACGTTTTTCCCAAGTACAAGTTTAAATTTATTATTAGCAATTACTTGATTAATTAAAACAAAATATTTAATGTACTCCGCAAAAACTCATGAGATATAAATATTTTGATAACGTTAATAGAGTGAAAGGAGAAACAATTTCCTAAACATGCAAAATATGTATACGCATCAACAGGAAATAATTTAAAAATTAAAAGCAAAAGTTGAGCGAAAGACTACAACAGATTTTCTTGAATTATTTGCATTTGCATAGTAACACATTTAATTTTGTTTTGTATTATTTTGACTTTGATTTATAAAGCTGTTTAACTTGAGACTTGCGAGATTAGAGATTAAACTAGTTTTCGCACGTTTTTATTAAAACAAAACTAATAAATTGTAAAAATGTAGTTCAAAAAGAAATTGATTATTCATGTATTTAATGCAGTTCTTTGCAGTGACGTAGCGAAGGTGGCCCCCGGAGGATGCCAGCGCACCCTATTTTCTTCAAAATATAAACTTTTTGTAATGGATTGCCATTTTTAGTATAAAATTAAAATTTTAAAAAAATAAAATTGAATTTTTAGTATTTGTAATAACATTTTCAGCAACTGCCCCCTAAAAATTTTTGGCTACGCCACTGACTGGTTATTTGTTTTCTAACTAGTTTTTCAAAACACGAATTGACGAATATTGAGCATAATATTCCTGATATGTCGTATTTTCTCGATGGCCTTTGTGAATTGACATGAAAAAAAAACTACCAAATTTAGTATAAAAGTCTTCCCAAGTCGCAGTTATGATAAGATTCCTTCGTTGGTTCTAAACTGCAACATCAAAATGAAATTCTTGGTAAGTTTTAAGAAATTATTTCATATTTTTATTTTTCAATTACAATTTTTACAATCAAAATAATTTTCAATGAAATTTACACTTAAAATTAATTCATAAGTTTTTTGCCTTCTTTGGAGAACATAATTTTCCTAATTTTTTCTTTCAGCTTTTCTGTTTCATCGTCGGGGCATTAGCCTTTGTCTCAGCCGATGAATACTACACCCCAACAAATGACTACCACCATCATCACCATCCCCAACACTTCCCAGTGATCGGTGCCACTGTTGGAGGCACCCCAGCCGTTCAATACGCCACCACCGGTAATTTACCCCACAATCAATACTACACCCCAACAACTGATTACCACCATCAACATCAACACCAACCGCAACACATTCCAGTGATCGGTGTCAATGGCGTGCCCGTCGACACTCCAGCCGTCCAACAAGCTACCGTCGCTCATTTAGTTCACAAAGTTGCAGCCCATGTTCGCAACGGCGATTACCATCATCAACAATATCCACATTCACACCCAGAACATTACCATCCAGGATTGTCCTCGCACGTACAACACTTGAATCCTTTACAACAAAATTTGGCTGCAGCTGTCTACGATCATTATCAGCACAACTACGAGGGCGGTCATTATTATGATAAGCCACAAGGATATCCAACTCATCATTATCCAGCACATCATTATGTCGCCAAGAGAGATGTTTACACCACAGGTGCTCATGTACATTCCCCACTTACTTATGGAGATCCCTATCATGGTTTGGTTACTTATGGATATCCCCATCATGGTTCAGGATATTACTATTGATCGAATTGAGTAATTTTCGGAAAAAGGCTTGTCTTCTGGAAAATGATTAATTGTTAGAATTTGCTTTCTTTAAAAAATAAATTTTTATGAAATTGAAATGACATTTTTGTTTGCACGCGATCACATTACTTTCCTTTACCCTGAACAAAAATGTGAAAACTGAATAATTTGAAATTTTTACAAAAGTTATTAAAAGTTGCAAATACTTTGATTTAATTCGAAAAAAATAGTACTTTAGTTATAATAAAGTTGGAAAACATTCAATTTCACACGAGTTCGTCTAAAATACTTGGAAATTGATTGTTTTCTTTTCCAATAGCTTACTGCTATTAAAAAATTAAGAAAGTGTTTGTAAAATGATTTTCATATAGAATTGCCACAGACATTGACATTATTCATCGTAATGTGGAAGCAGAACTGAAAAGTTCTTTTCAACATTCTTTGGCTAGTTGCACGGTTACCGACTTTTCAGCATTTTATTTTTGACTTTCGCTTCACAGTGGCTAGTAATAATTATAGGGGTGACTTGAAATGAAATTTTCGTTATTTTCCTGATCACAAAACTTTCCGTCCGCCTGAAATTATAAAAATGTGAAAATACATCAGAAAATTATAAAACCGATTTTTTTAAAAAAAATTGAAAATTTTGAAATGAAATTTTCGTTATTTTCCTGATCACAAAACTTTCCCTCCGCCTGAAATTATAAAAATGTGAAAATACATCAGAAAATTAAAAAACCGATTTTTTAAAAAAAAATTGAAAATTTTGAAATGATATTTTCGTTATTTTCCTGATCACAAAACTTTCCCACCGCCTGAAATTATAAAAATGTGAAAATACATCAGAAAATTAAAAAACCGATGTTTTTAAAAAAAAATTGAAAATTTTGAAATGAAATTTTCGTTGTTTTCCTGATCACAAAACTTTCCGTCCGCCTGAAAGTATAAAAATGTGAAAATACACCAGAAAATTAAAAAACCGATGTTTTTTAAAAAAAAATTGAAAATTTTGAAATGATATTTTCGTTATTTTCCTGATCACAAAACTTTCCGTCCGCCTGAAATTATAAAAATGTGAAAATACATCAGAAAATTAAAAAACCGATGTTTTTAAAAAAAAAATTGAAAATTTTGAAATGAAATTTTCGTTATTTTCCTGATCACAAAACTTTCCGTCCGCCTGAAATTATAAAATGTGAAAATACACGAGAAAACTAAAAACCGATGTTTTTTAAAAAAAATTGCAAATTTATTGCTCTATAACAAGTGAATAAATCTTCCTTTTTCGACAGCTTCTGACGAGTTCCTCACTTATTTTGATTTATCTTTTAATTATTATGATTTATTAAGTCATTTCGATGCAGTAATTATTCCATACGAACGCCTGATGAAAAACGATGAAGTGACGATGACGATGAAAAATAAATCAATTTGTTAAATATTTTACAACTTTATGTAATCATTCGGATCATTCCTCATTTCTCTTTCATGTCATTTGATTTCATTTTATGAAATTTATACACATGTGATGACGTCACTTACAATAACTGCCAGTTTTACATTTGTCGTTGATTATATGTTACTATATATGTATAGTTACTTAATAATTAATATTTAATAGTTTTAGTTAGGTAATTGTGAATGTTTATTGTCTGTTTTCATATTTTTACTCTAACTTTATTTAAATAAATATTCGTAAAGTTATAAACTACTTTAATTATATGATTTGGAACGAGAATATACTAAATTACTTTTGTTTAGTTTGGTTTGGTGTGGTTTGGGCTAATTTAGTATATTCTTGTTCAAAATCAAATAATTAATTAAATTTGGAAAAATTTTATCCAATTATGGAAAATTTCTTCAAATTAAATTAAATTTATTTCATAATATGATTTTTGTAGTGCCTGATAATGCAACCATAAATGTCGCGAAACTAGTCGGTAGTCCATATGAAATATTCTTCACTTGGAAATAGATCAACACCCTATATTTATTCGAACTTTTATACAATTTATTAATAATTGGTGTCATATAACTCGAACTCCGTGAAATTGTCTATGTTACTTAAGTACATCGACTTGTACTACTTTCAATTATGGTATTAAAATGACATTTTCATTTGCACGCGATCACATTACTTTCCTGTCGGCTGATTATAAATGTGAAAACATATCGGACAACATAATAATTTAAAGTTTTAACGAAAGTATGACTTTCCCAAGTGGCAAGTATTACTTATTATACTTTCCGATTGTGAAGATACGTAAAGGAAAGTGTTGAATTCATGCTAATTCTCAATTTTCACAAATTTGGCATCCATGAATGCGAAAACCTATCTTTTAGCGTAGTGTCTTTAACTTATTGTGTGGTGAACACTTCAGTTCATTTAACTTGTAAATACTTTCAACTAGAACTTTTCATGTAAATGCAACAATAATTACACGATTTATGAGCGAATATGTATAAATTTTACTGGAACGCATTTATCTAACGTAGCGTTATACAACTTTTCAATTATTATAGAGTTTGGTTTTACAACTTGCCCCAAAAAAAAAAATAAAAAAATAAAATAAAAGCGCGTCAAAACCGTGGAAAGCAATCAGGAATTATAATTAATTTAGTTCAAGTGGTCTAAAGAATTATAGCCAATATTTGTAAAAATTAAAATTTCGTTTTATTTAAGAATAGTTATAATAAGTATGTAAAAAAATGTATTATCGTTGATTTTTAAGAATTTACTCGTAATATTTTTCAATATTCTCTTTGTTATTTTTAGCATAAAATAGTAAATTGTGCAACTAGTGCTAAAACCAGTGAAAACGTTTGGAGCGCGAGAGTAGTCGAGCGCGTAGTGGAGCGCGAGACGTAGTCGAGCGCTTCAATTCACACGAGCATGGATTTGCGCTTTTCGCACGAGTAGCACACGATACTTTTTCGCCGAACACATTTTTTAACTCAAAATATATTAATTTAATGCGCATGTGTACTGGAGGAAAGAACTCTGCGTGGTAAATAGGCAACTTTTACATCCTGTAAACATTGACTAAAAGTGACGTTTTCCATAGTGGTCGGCGAAAAAAATATTTGATAGTTGTTTTATTTGAAAACGAGAAATTGGGACACCCCAAATGCGAACTCCAGTAATTACTAGAGTTCGCAAGCATTATTTGGGGTGTCCCAATTCCTCGTTTTGAAATTTGATTTCCTCCACTTAACTGGTCCTAATACTCAATCAATTGTTTTATTATCATATTTTTATTGCACATTTAATGTAAAATTTTACACATGTTCCTATATAATTTTCATTAACTTATTTATTATAATAAGTACTTAATTTCTTTACAACTTATAATACTAAAAATTAATTGAATGCAAAATTTTATTTAATAGTCTAATAATGCTTTAATCAAACAAGTATTGATTGAACTTCTAACATATAAATATATAAACGCAATAAACTCTTTGATTTATAGAATTAATTAAGTTCCTTATGTTTATATGTTTATCCGCGACGACGACGTAAAACAGCGATTATTATGTGTGTGTGCAGGCACATATGACTCACATTATCACCACTCGCGAATAATAAGCTTGACACGAGTCAATTATAGGTCATAAATCCTCTAGAGGTTTTTTCTTACGTCAAGCAGAACGCTTGCCTGAATGCAATAATGAAATGTCACAATCTAAAACGTCATCTATTGAACTGAAGGTGCGTTCGGATTTTCAGGTAGAGTTGGGGTGTAGCTGGAGTAGTATTTCAGTGTATGAAGAATGCACCATTTACCCTTTTTGGAATAACCAAAAGACTAAAAAGCAATTAAAAGTGAAAAGATTAAATAGAAAATAG
>JARJEB010031967.1:0-10826 GCA_030264535.1 Liometoxenus newtonarum | reverse complement strand
GTAGTGAGCATCGCCCCACGTAGACTGAAGCGTGCCTCTGGTCGGTTTCGGTTTCGGCCTCGGTTCTCACAATGACATAATAATCTTGTGTTGTAAACCCAAGGCATAAAATCTTGACAGATCCAGGTACTTTCGGCGTTGTGAGCATCGCCCAATGAGATCTACAGTTTTACCACTGCACTCCAATTGCAATGCAACTGCTTATGTAAATCAGTCTTTATATTGAACGAACAATGTCAGAAATCCCCCACCTCAGCGCAACCCCAAAAATTAAAGTAGCCCTTCAAATGCTTTTATGCCATATATTTATGACACTCTCTTCTTGTTTGATGATAGTTGCTAACCTTTTGTTTACAAATTTGTATATGTTGTGACGTGGTTTGCGGTTGTTTACTCTTTAAGTTCAACGCATAACATTTACCATTGTCCGCTTTATAAATTATTTATCGAAAATATATTATGAGAGAAATTTATTTGAGGGACAGAGCATTAGAGAGAGAATGAACAATGTTAATTAGGAGTGTTAATTTTAGGTTCCAACCTTATTAATTCGTAATTTAATGAACAGGTCGAAGGGAAGATTTAATTATTGTTTGTTTTTACGTTTTAATTAAGTTATATTTGCATATAATGGGTCGAAAAGCTAAAAAGACTTAGATACTGAATAAAAACACGAACACAAAGAAAATTTTGAATACGATATTTTTGACGGGTTTTGACACTCTCGTCAAAAATATCATTTTTCATTATGTTAAAAATATACTTTTTATTTGCTTTCTACATAACATAACATAACATAACAAACAATACTTTTATAGTGAGACAAAACTGGCAGAGCACTGTAGGCAACCAGGCGGACGTCCCTTTTCGATTCAATTCGCGTTACCTCGGACGTGTTCGAGCGCCGCTTGTTCCGATCCTTGCTCTTGCGCCGTGAATTGTGGGACGCTCTTTGCTTGGAGTTTCCGAAGCCTTTCGGACTCGCGCCTGGTGCTAAGTGCTTTAGATTTTTATGTTCAAATTGCCATCAAAAGCTGGTTGTAAAAAATATCATTATTTTACTTTATTAGGCATTGAAAAGATAGAAAAACGTTGATCATTTTCACAAAATTTTAAGAACAAATTTTCCAATTTTCTTAGGTCCACGTTTAAGTTTTATTAAAAAAAGAGCCACAAATAATGAAAATAATGAAAACGAAGAAGGACAATTGTCGTGTCGTGTTATGTCGTCAGGAAAATGTTATGTGATAAAGAGGATGATAATGTAATTAAAAGATATTAACACAGAACCAAAGCGATAATACTTAAACTAGACAAAGTTGTAATTAATTTAAATTAAGATTTTCAAAGTAAACTTTCATTTTCTATATGTATAAAGGGAGTTAACTAATTCAAAAATTATATTTTCAGTTAAGCATGGAAATACTATATTCCAGTACTGTGGATATTAATTGTATAAAGTTATGGACGCAAAACGGTCCTAACAGTCTTAACAATCATTTTGCTACCCACACAGTCCAAATTTGTACTAAAAATAACCGAAATAATTGAATAAAGAACGAGAAAGCCCAAATTATCGAACGGTGGTCGGGCATTAAATGTAATAGAAAAAACAAAACCCTTTTTGCATGATGTTGAGCCGAAATATATTCAATAGAAAATTCCACACACGAACCCTTTAACTTTTACCTCGTGGCCTTGTAAGAAGAAGGCAAGGGGTAGGTAATATTAATGCCCTTCTCTTTATTATTATCGTACCCGTGGTTGCTTTAGTTTAGTTCAATATCTTTGTTTGGGCGGATGTTTGCCTTTCGCACATTACCATTAATCGCATTATTCGTCCTTTGCTTTGTAGAAATGTTACCAAGAGGCAGATGGAATAGCAGTAGTAGCGGTATATTGTTGTTTTCGAACATTTATACTATTCACTACGCATATGACTAAAAAGTAATGTTCTCAAAGTTACGCAGTGTAATTTGCGTAAGTTCATTGACTGGTTTTTTGGTGGACCAGCTTAAACAATAGGTTTGTTCCTACAAAGCAACAAACTAGTTCCGAACTTTCTGTCTGAAGCATGAGCGCAGTTTTAAGAAAGCGTTCCTAAACAAATACCAATTGTTTGTTATTACAATTTTTTCTGATCTTCAGTGAAATAACAAAATTCGGCTTTTGTTAGTAAGTTGTCTCGGCTATCGGCTCTCATTCGATATTTTTGGCGGGTTTTGCCACTCTCGTCAAAAATATCATTTTTCATGATGTTAAAAAAATACTTTTTATTTGCTTTCTACATAACATAACAAAACAAACAATACTTTTAAATATAGTTAGACAAAACTGGCTGAGCACTGTAGGCAACCAGGCGGACGTCCCCTTTCGCTTCCATTCGCGTTACCTCATAAATTTTGTTTGTGTATTTTGATTTTTATTAATTTTAAGAAAATGGAAAGTAGAATATATTAAAATGTTTGTATATTGTCTAATATTTAGTCGGATAGCAGAAAGTGGTAAGTGTTACGTGGGAAAATATTAAACAGCCTTTTTCCTCTGCCGATCGATAAAACCGTTGCCACAATAAAGTAGTGGCTTACCTAGCATTAGTAGTTAGTAGTAAAAGTTTCTTGATTAGGGTTTATACCCTTGCGACTTGTTACAGGGTGGAATTTAACTGCACATCATGTTAATATCGATTTGTTGTATCTATAAATAACTTATTTATAACATTTCATTATAAAATGACCCGTCACATAGTTTTTATTATGTGATTAAATAATAAATAATGACTTAGAAATTACTTAGAAATTAAGAAAAATGTTTCCATTCATAGAACTTAAAAATTCAATTACTTACCTACATTTATTTTGCTTCCAAAATGAATTTAATCATATTTGGAGTTTGGAATTCCAAAGGTCCTTCTTATTTACATAGTAACTTTTCGGGGAACATCGATTATTGTCGTGCCGGTTGTGTGTCGAGAAGGTAGTTAATCCGTAGTTTAATAGTGAAAAGCGGAAGTAGGTAAAGAGGAAGTAAACGTCCAGCCCACAAATTTAATACCTAAATATAAATTATATCGGTTTAAATGTACTTAAGATAGTTTGCACTTTGCAGCAAGCTATCAACAAATGCTTCGTTTTTCAACATTACGCCTGGCATTGTAATTAGTTATGATTGTATACTAGTAGATGGTCCACAGCGGCTGTAATTGAAAATTTCATTTGGTCCTTCGTCGACCGGACAGCTGGTCTTTCCGCATCGGAGTACTAAATTGAGCGTAAAAGTATAGCTCAAATTTAATAAACTTTTATTTCATGTAACTTAACACGAGTTTGCACAACTCAATTATCCGTATCTTTCTTTACTGCTTTCATGATTTTATAAGTTTATAGAAATCTAAAGCTAGATTCACACGAATGCAATTCGTCGCTGCAATTTCAATTTTAAAAAAAGTTCAAATATTCTTGGAATTTTTGCTAGAAAATAATTGTGCGTGTTTGTTGAGGAATGAGAAAGTTGCTTGTGAGCTTCTATAAGTGTTGAGGACTTATCCTTGTAAAATGCCACATTACGGTCCTTTCCTCTTCTGTGTGTTATATTTTGCGCATAAAAACTATGAGAGGGTGAAAGTTTATTATTATTATTTATTGAGGAAATGAGCAGACCGTAAAAGGATAAAATTGGAGAAATGGACGAAACATTCGGACGCAAGGGCAAATATATTTATAAAAAGTCTATACAAAGGATATTCTAAAAAAACTTATACGTAAACTTTAATCCTAATTTCAATAAAGCAGTATTTTAAAAGTAACTTTGCAATTTGACTAGTAATTTTTGATTCAAAATTGCCTATTAATTTCCAGAACGGAATTTACATTCCACAGTGTCAGACTTATTATCCTGCATCAAAATTGCGGCGACGAATCGGAATATAGCAGTGGACTGCTTGAAGGCTCTGTATATTTGGAAATGCCCGGAAATGTGTTAAAACGAAAAGGAAACGAATCAACGACGGTGAGAATATTTCCACCGGCCATATCATCTATACATATAGATATAATAAACTTCGCTTTACGTCGTTTTGATTGATATAAAGGAATCCTGGTCCTGGGAATAAACTTTCGTTCCGATATAGAATACAAGTAGAATAACAAGGTATTTTTACTTTATTTCTTTCGTTTTGTAATGAAAAATTGCTTTCATTATAACCTTTTATTCAAAAACTTACAAATCACAATTACACTTCGTTGTCAACGTTTAATGTTCAATAAATTATACATTTTCATTATTATTAAGGCAGATTTTCGGACATTTAATTAATATGAACAAAGAAATATAGATATAAGTACAATATGGTAAATTGAATAATTTAATTAGGAATATTCCTTAATTCGGTTGCTGCTCCTGCACGGAATTAAACTCGGAATTATTTCCACCGCAGTGCAAAACAGGCTCATTAAATGTAATTTAAAGCCACTTTTCATTTATTCCCATTTTGGCCACAACGGTTTTAACATACCGTGCGATTATTTTACCGTAGAACATAGCATGTGCTATGTTCCTATGTTCGACGGTAAAATAAACGAGTCAAACTTATGGCAACTGGGATTTGTATTGCTAAAGCACATCGAAGAACTGTGAGTGAGTGGAGATGATAATGTATTGTACTGACGGAAGGTATTGGCCTTTCAGGATATTTTATGGAAAATAAATCGCGAACAGTACGCAGACTATTATTTCGTGCGCGTACATTTTTATTATTAGCAACTTTTCTTCGATTGAGTACATGATTGATGAAGAATTTGTGAACAATCAATTCAAATTATGAGATGGAATAAAATTGACAACTGACAGTAACGGCATGATCATACAAATTACTTACTGCCGAGTTTTGTTTTTTAAGTAAACACACTCACAATGTAACAATTTACACCACGAATGGAACTCACTGTATTGTCCTTGCTTCTCGGAGAAGCCGACAGATGTCTGCAGTGGTTCCACCTTTACCTACTATTATTAGTGTTATAACTATATAACCAGCGATATTTGGGTTTTTCGATTCAGCTAGCGATAAGTCCGAAACGCGTCCGCGCATTGGAGTCGCTGGCTGAATTGCTTTAGTGACACATAGATATATCCGAATCTTTTATTCATATCTAATATCTATGCCAAATTACTTTGATCGTGCAATGTATTGTCTCTCTCCCAGTCCGTCAGTGCGTCGTCAGCAATACAAGTCCCCGTTTTCTGGTGCATTTTCTGATCTAATAATTAATACATCTACCTGGGGTACAGAACAGTTAAAACCCAAATAACACTTTGGATTTCACTGACCGGAATTTCTCTTAGATTTAGTAGTACTTATACTACATTCGGGTAAAACATTTGACTATGTTTTGAACTTTCTAGTAATGTTCTAAAAATATTGAGTCAAAACTCAAAACTACTTACGGCTGGTCAGTAAAATGGAAAACCTACTTTGAATACTGTTGGCCAGTATTATAAGGTTTATATAGGTATTATAGTGGGTGTTGAGTAATAGATAACAAATTGTTCATTGACATTGCTAATGTCCATCGACCATGGTTTTTTGCATTCCTCGGTGGTGTATATATAGGTACTATCGGATGCATTAGTATTGTCCAATAATCTTCCGTTTTGCTGTATTCTGTTCAGTTCGGTTATTCTGTTCGGTTTATACCTGAAACCCATGAATGAATATTTGCTGAAATTTAACTAAGGAACGAAATGACCAGCTCATTGCATTGCTCTGATTACGTTAAATTACATGAAAGGGATTACGTTAAATAACCCCTTTCATGTTTCCAAGTTGAAATTACAGCATTAAGTAAATGGAAACGGTATGTACGGGTGGACAATACTAATGCGTCCAATAGTACCTACCTATATGCGTAGGAGTAAAACGAGTGTAAAAAAGAAAGCCGGTGAAAAGCACTATAGATTAAAGCGCTAACGGCGTTATGAGATTAAAATTTTAATCAGGTTTTACATTTTATAAAAACATATTCAGTTTATACACTTTATACTCTCCCTCTCTCTCTCTCCCCCTCTCTCACTCTCTCTCTCTCTCTCTCTCTCTCTCTCTCTACTTGTTATTTTATTCATTTATGCATATGGAAGCAAATAGATTTTCCACACTTTTTGGTAACATCGTAACATGGAACCATGAAAATGTTTGAATAACACGTAGCTATACCGAAAATAAGCAAAGTGACATAGACATGTTTGTGTATGAAAGTATTTATATATAAATAAAAATTGACGCAATATTATTTGATAGAATTTCTCAATATGAACAAGGAAATGCCATTTCACATTTTCATCAAGTGTCAAAAGTAGATAATATTAACTTCATTATTATATGTATATTTATGACAATGTTGGCAAGCCGGTTTGCACCGGTGCAAATGAACATGGTCTGCACCGGGTGCAATCAAACGTTTGCACCCTGAGCGTGCAATCAGATTTCCGCCATAACCTTAAAATTTTAAATTATTTGAATTTGACAAATCTTATTGGCGAATAACACGCCATTGGTGCATTGATATTGCACCCGGTGCATTGGGTGCATAAACGTTTGCACCCGGTGCAAATGCCATTGCTGATTTACGATCAACAATAGCTATTCCCATCATACTGAACTACTTTGTTTCTTAACAAATTAATAATTAAATTATTAGATAGATATATTTAATGATTTAATCTAATGGTGCAGAAAGGCATTTCTTAAATTCGTCGTTTAACAAAAAATATATTTTACTTTTTGTGGATTGATTGTTTTCAATGATTGTTTATTAGATTTGTGCGTTTTTTTTTGTGACAAATCGATTGCGTTGGGATTTCGCATATATTTGGACGTAACATCGTCATCTGCACATCTGCAATTGAACAGATGCCCTTTCAATTTAATTATTTAATTGACAAGTGCTTTTATCAACTGAACTACAACATTTCCGACCGTGAACCAATGAAAAATAATGCGATTCGTTCCATATCAAATCAATCAAAAATAAGCCTTTAATTTTTTTCATGATTACCTTACTTTCCTATACCTATGTGGCCGGAAAGTGAAAATGGCAATATTTACTGAACATATGTTGCGGATCAAAGGGACTGCCCAAAATATATAATTTTCAATAAACATATATTAACACAATAAACATATTGATGTTAATTATATGTCAATCTCGTCCTCCTAGACAGGGGTCGGCAGACTTTCCAGTGAGAAGAAAACATGATAACGAAGATATTAGAGAGCCAATTTTTATTTAAAACGTAGTTAAACAGTAACCTTTCATCGATTTTGATGGCTTTGTTATGTCCGAGTTGATGTCTGAAGAACCGCAAACGCGTATGCAAATAGCCGCGGTCTGCCGACCCGTATCCTAGACTAAATTAATAAACGTATTTCTCCTATTTGCAAACGAAAACGCCACAAACTGTAAAAACATAACAAAAAACGGTCCAGCGCTGGGCGTCTCGCTCCCGTCACATAAAACTTCATTACTCGTTTTTGTGCCGAAGTGTCAAGTAATATTTTGTACAAGTTAAGATGTTGTGTTTCACACTTCAAAATGGGAAGGAAAATCCTAAACAAGATACGGAAACTTTAAAACGAACTTGAACAATCTACAAGTTCCTCATTAACTTTAATTTATTTATTGGTCTTTAAGCTTTAAATAAATTGAAATGCCTTAGCGCTTAACCTATTAGAACTTTAAAAATTTTGCTCTGTAAATGTTTTACATGTTTGTTTTCCTCGTGTTCTTCTTCAATGGAACATTTTTTGTGGCCAAACACTTTGCTACTTTTGTTAGTAAACTGGAAAGCAAAAAGTTGAAATTTTTTTATTTAAAATAAAATTTAATTTCATTCCATACTTTCTCGTCTTTATCTTATTGAATTGTTGATTTGTACACAAACTTGTACACCTTTTGCCTTATTTTTTCATGTTATGAACTTCATGCAAAGTGTATTAACATAAAATTGCACTGTTTTCCAAGTTTTTCCTATTCGTTTGCTTGAAGGAAAGTCAAAGAACGGCAATAATATATATTTTCTGACCTGCTATAATCCATGTAAAAGTCCTAAACGTAAGGAAAGGCAAAGAAATGCAAACAAACAATCCTTTTGTTTTCTTAGAGCGTCGAATCTCTCCACAGGTTTGGTTATTACCTTGTTTACGCTTGTATTTTTTACAATTCCAATTTTTCATTCTAGTGTTTTTCTGGAACTTGGAAGATTCTTCCTTCTTTCATCGAGTTAATAATGTAGAGCGCATAAATTATTTAAACGTGATTTATAAATGTTGTGACTAGTCCTCTTGGAAAATGTGAAAAAGAAGTCATCAATGGAGCAAACGTTTTTCAGAAAGATCAATTAGATGTGAAAAAATTGTATGAAAACAAAAAAATATACTTCAAGTTTCAATTATCGAGAAAATAACACGTAAAATTACGTTTTTCAGAAAGATCAATAAGATGTGAAAAAATTGTATGAAAACAAAAAAAAATATTTCAAGTTTGAATTATCGAGAAAATAACACGTAAAATTATGTTTTTGTTATATTTACAAATTGCTTTGATTGTGTAGATTTAAGGAAAACATTTAAATGTTGGCTCGCATTGATATTTAAAAAAAAAGAGTGTTGGTGCCTGAGGTTAATAATAGGAGGAATTGAAATTTGAAATGATGAAATGAAAATGTGTGAAAGAAATTTGAATTGGTAACGCTGAATGTTTTCGTTGGCAAAGAAAATGTTATCTTTGATTTTTTTCTATTACTTATTTCCATTTTATGAATATCCAATGGAAATTTCTTGATGTTAGTTTACTTACATGTATTAAACATTTATTTGTTAAATTTGCTCTAAATTCTATCGACAGGCACATTTTTGATTTGTTTATTATTTACATTCTCTTCAGTTGTCTATACGTTAGTTTTAGTTATACGTATTACTAAACTCGTCGCTTCGCAGCTCGTTTGTAAGCTTTCCACGTCGTCCGCAATAATCAACTTCCACTCTAGTTACGTAAACTACTATTATTTTTATTTCACTAGCATATAGTTTTAATTATTATACTTAGATAGTAAAGATACATTTATAGTTATTATAGTTAGCAGAGTTAAGAAACTTTCGTTTTGCGTTTTACATTACAAAACTTAGCGGAAGTTTTGAAAAGTTTCCCATTGCCGTTCACTAAACAAACTATACCAACTCAAACATACATTACACCCACCCAAGTGCAATTGTGCATTACATTACATCTGGCAAGTTTGTTAGTCGAGTCTAATAGTAGGTACGATCAGGGGCGGATTGAACTATGAAATCGGGCGTGGGGATTTAAAAACAGCGGCCCTGTTAACGCTTAGAATATTTGTTTATTATATGTATGGATTCATAAGAAATTGAAAGTCGGAGAAATTACATTGGTCCTTCGAATCGGATTTGTATTGTCGAAATATCGAAAGTAACGAGTATACGATAACGTGCAATGGCATATTTCGACAATCCAAATCCGGTTCGAAGGACCAATGTAATTTCTCCGACTTTCAATTTCTTATGAATTATCACAATTTTGTTTTGTTTTGTTTACTAATTAAAGGGCATGTTAACACTTACAATATTTGTTTTCCATTGTAAACAAATATTGTAAGTGTTAACATGCCCTTTAATTAGTAAACAAAACTAAAAAAAATTGTGATAGAAGGTAGAAGCAAAAAAGCGGCCTTTAGAAAGCGCCAAACCACCGGCCCTTCGAGGATCAGCCCGATCGCCCTATATCTCAATCCGCCTCTGGATACGGTACGGTACATTCCAGTTAGTCCAATATAAGTATAGAGTATAGACGAGACATTGTATTGTGGACTATAAGAAAACAAGTATCGTATGCAATTTCCTCCTTCAATATAGTTTTCCTCCGTACCTATGTCCTCATCGTTCTTCATCGTTTTTCGTTTCTCTTGCCACCGCAACAACAGTGCAACTGGTGGCAAACTCAAACGTATTGTGTTACGGGTTCACGTACTCTACAAGTGATCATGTCAACTATATCAAGTTAAAAAGAAAAAAAGGAAATATTATCGTGAACGCCACAACCATTACAAAATAAAAAGCTTCAGCAAAAATGTCTGTAAGTATACAGAATTATTTTAAATGATTGATCTACTTCGCCTATTTCTGTATAAAAATAAATTTCTCACACAATGTAGTTTAATTTGACAGAATGACATTTATTTGCATTCTTGGTTGCCTACCTTGGTTCCATATCTCATTCTTATACAATGTAATTGTTTCGTTTTAGTTGAGACACACTGTATAATAAATAGAGAATAAGAATAAAATACATTTCAAAAGAGCTATAACGCTAAAATATAATCCTCTTTCAAATTGATCTTTAATACGATTTGTAACTGTCGTTCTGAAAACCAATGTCTGAGGGTGGGAGGTGTAACGGGGAAGTGAAATTTGCAAAATGATTGAGTGAATCATGCGATTAAACGAAACGAACAAAGTATTATATAAACCGTACCGATCTAACGATCTAACGACCAAACGAATAAAAGCTATCCCGATTGATGTTCATGTGATGTTGAATAGCAGCCTGCCTGCGGTTTATTTTACCTTCATTGGGTTAGCACCGTCGTCTCGTGATACTGATGTGTGAATAAAAGTGTTAAAGCGATAAATCGTTTGTAAGGGTTCTCGTTTTATTTTCTTAATGCATATAAATATCATAATTGAAACAATTCTTATTTTTATTTTCATTCCTTGGAATAAGCTAAAATAAATCGGTGCGTTAAACTCGCAC
>JARJEB010031963.1:0-11182 GCA_030264535.1 Liometoxenus newtonarum | reverse complement strand
ACATGGGAAAGCTCTCTGATTGATCAACTTAAATTGCTTCCCGTTTAAAAACGGTGCTTCCCTGAACATTTTGGTATGAGACTTTCTTACTCAGTTTTTCATGTAGAATCTGCCATTTTTCGCTGTATCGTTTGGTCTGGGACACCCTGTATAATAAGTTAAGCATCTTTAGCGCCATCACAAATTATGACAGAATTTTTATGTTCTAATTTCCAACACAATTGTAAAAAGATTTGTGAACGAATTTGTGACCGTCTAGGAGAGACTTTAACGATCCAACTGTCATTCAACCGCGCAGTCAATTACATTCAACAAAACGTAACTCAATTTACCTTAAAATAACAAAACATGAATAACAATTTTACTTGAAATATTATTTATAGATACGTCAAGAAGTATTACAAAAGTTTATTCAAAATATTTAAATTGTAAAAAGTAATAAATATCTATTTACTGGAACAAAAAATAAGTGGTGGTTTATTAAATAAATTTATTTTTAAAACTTTTGCAAAGTTTTGTACGTTTTATTTTTTATTTTTACAAAAATATCCCACAGGAACATAATTACAATTTATTATGTATATGAATATGAATAGGTGCGAGATAGGTATAAAACTATATTGACTTTGCACATGCGAATCGAGAATTAATTAAAACGAAAAGACGAATAATTAATTATCATCACGATAAGAACTAACTGGAGGAACGTTATTCTGATGTTGAGAAATGCGGGGTAACGGGCTTACAGACGGGGTAACGTAACGTATAAGCGGTATAAGTCACGAAAACTAAACCGTTTTGCATGTATTTACATACAAGAAGAAGAATTTCACCTTTTAATAGTTGTTCTGCCAATGCTTACATTGCAAGATTATCAATTAAAAACAAATAAAAAAAAATCAAAAGTATACATAAATAAATTTACTAACTGCACAGAAGCGCATCAAATAAAGGAAACCAATAAAGGATGGTTTATGATTGACATAATATTAACTTAACATAAGCGCTTGACGTAGAAGTTTGCCAACTGTCAACTCTTATGGAATATTTCCTATTCCTAGCCAAAGAGATTGAAAATGAGACTCTTTAACAACTATAGATATGCCTGACGGAAATGCTGACTAACGCATTGCAGTTATTTTTGAGGTTATTTTGTGACTTTTGACATGTGTCCTTGTTCAATATTATGGCTTATTTCATTAATCATGAACATAAGATTTAAAATCTTATGGATTATTTCATAAGTTAAAATCTTATATTATGTCAATCATGAACCATCCTTTACTCCCAAGTAACTTATGTTTTAAGCGAGCAAATGTTGTCATCCTGCTGGATGTTCTTGCTCATGTATGCCCAGAGTTAAGGTTAAGACTTAAGACAAACATACAGAGCGTTTATTTTACCATCGAACACAGCATGTAGCGTACGCAATGTTCGCACAGCTAAAATAAACTAGTTAAACTCATGGCAGTGGCGATACCAAATCAAATTAATTAATTTTTATGATCATGTCGGTACTGTCAGTTGTCAATTTTGTTTCTTGTCATATACGGCGGCTACGTAGCCGCTGGAATGGTAGCGGTCAATAGCGGTTCGGTGACTTACGAATGCATTTCTACGAAAGCGGGTCCGAAATGTTACGAAACCACCCGAAACCCTTGTAGCACGTCTTAACTGAATGCTAAGCTCTTTATTTTCGATTCTGTTATTCTGTTTCAATCTTGGTTTCGGGTTCAGTGCTTTAATTTCCTTCTCGGTTTTCTTAGCCGTAGCGCACGCATTCGTAAGAAAAATCCGTAGCAGCTACGTCTTACGAATGCGCCTATTGTTCACACTGACTTGTCATCGTGGTGTGTCGTTGTCTGTCCCACATCCCCACTCTCGCCCCGTCCGTCGGTGTGTCTTTAGCAATACAAATACAATACCTCCCTAATGCCATGAGTTTGACTCGTTTATTTTACCGTCGGACATAGGAACGTAGCACATGCTATGTTCAACGGTAAAATATACGCACTGTATATTAGAAGCGTGTATATGTAAATCTCAATCGCATCTTTACCGTTATTATAATATGCTTGCATCGTAACTTGCACTGCGTGTTGCGAAGATTACATCCGATGTAATATAAATGCATCAATGTTGTTTCATGTAAATATCTATCCATGTAATTCGCTTTCGCGGTATTCGTAGTTGTACATGGAAAACAAACAAAGATTTATAGTAAACATAACTGATAAGAGTGATAAGGTTTTCAATTTAATTAACTTTAAACATTTCACTTCTATCGATTTTATGATATAAGTACTACGTACAATTTCGATAGTCGACGCACTAGTCCAAAAAAAGGAGGTTTTGAAAGGGATCTATTAAATAATGTCCGGGAAGTTTGGTTAAGTTTTACGATCGGAATAATACGCGGAGACAAGACAAGCAATTGGTAGGAATATTGTGCGGTGCTCCCGTACCGAATTATTTCCTGTAGTAAATTTTCCAGTTTTCATTTAGTTAGCTGTTAGGTATTTATTGGTAGTTTTATAAATTTGGAATTATGATCCTTTGAAACTTACCGATCTTAAATAATACATTACACAATTGAGAAGTACACCCCCAATCTTATCATCACGTTGCTTGAATTGTCTTCGCACTTCCTGCAGCACTGAGCATTTTCTATATTCTTCAGTTATGCAGCGTTGTCTTCTCTTAATTAAAGTTTTTGATTTCGTTTCTTTTTGCAACACAACAATATTACTAACATCTGTACGTACGTACTTAAAATTACGATTTCGTTTAATTTTCGCTACTAATTTTGAGTGACATTTCCTAAACTTATTACTGTTTCGTTGAAGTTTCATGACTTTTCTTTTACTTATCAAAAACGTATGCGTGCGTGAAAATCTTTCTATGCATAGGTATTGCGTCATTTATTTTGACGATATTCAACTTTTGAAATTTTTCATTATTTTATTGATTTCACAAATATCGTGATCTATCTGAGAATCTGAGAAATTTTGAGATGATATAGTAATTTATGAGAAAAAAATTGTTTGAGTCGGTGAAACAAAATAATATAAATAATTGTTAAACGTGATTCGTGTGAATCATCTTCTCTCAACGCATCATCACGAAGATACTTAGTATAGTATAGGTTGAATGAACTCAGCTTTATGTCATTCACAAAGAATCTCATTACTTGGCAATGCTGCAATGTCAATTGATTCACAGATTCACTGCATTAATAATTTTTCTTCACCTTAGGTAGGTAAAACATACTTACTTTACCCTTTACATTGCCGATTCATATCAATTTTATTCTTCAAAAATAATTGGAACTTGTATCGTATTCCATGTTTCTTTATAATTGTAGTTTTTTTTTTATTTGAATTCAATCTATCTCTTTGAATATTTATATACTCAGCATTTCTCCCACGCATTGTATCAATCACAACCAAGACCATGCATGCCCATGCGGCAATCGTGCACACATGCATACGTGATTCAGGTAGTTTTATGCATTCAGTCAGTAATACTCTACTCCAGGGGTTCTCAAACTCATGGGTTGCGACCCACTGCTGAATGCATCCCAAACGTAGGTAAACTATGAATTTTAAGCGAATGTGCTGCGCTGATCGTTGTTTTTGCCGGTTCGCTGTAGTGGAGACGGCGTGGTTCTTGTACATGGGCGCCACTCTACTTTTAACGTGGCAGAGACACGGAGTATAATTTATACGCAATCAAATCGGGTTATTAATACCATTTATTAACTTCAGAAACATACACAAAAGAAATTTACGACTTGCTTACAGGCCAAATGTAATCCGCGGTTGATATCCTTATAATTATTATTATATCCTTAAAAGTTATAACTAAGTACAGGCTAACAGCCACACCGCGTTACTACGCCTGTTTAACAATCTGTATATGACAATCAAGACGAAATCAAAATATCGTCACGATTCACGTACTTGAATCGAGCACAAACGTATACTAATTTGTCAGACACTATAACATCTGTGTCACAATTTCAAACAAAATGAAGACGAGTCAAGTGCACGTTAGCCCAGCCGGGAATAAAAAAGTAACGTTCAATGTTACAAATGGTTCATGAAAAATGATAATTTTCAAAAGTGGCTCTCGGCCCACGAAAATTTTGAGAATCCCTGCTCTATCTACTACTAAGAACATTAGTTGCAAGTTGCAATGGACCGCAACATGTGTTCTTGTATTCAATTCATTCTTTATTGAACAGATGCTGACACAAACGCATGCTTGAAGATCATGTGTCATTATTTACAGTTAGGTCATGACCCTCACTCAAATATCGGGGGGTCAGGTAGACTTACAAGTCGATGAGAAAAATGTAATAAAATTCAGAGAACGAATCATTCTGGAATTTTGTGAACAGGAGAAATTTAAATAAGAAATTTCACATGTGCAAGAATTCATAAACAGCATCAAACTTTAAGCACAAACATCAAATTTGATCTGTTTGACAGCAGACTAACCAATAGCAACAGTTAATTCAAATTTGGCGCGCATTTGTGGGAGGAGCATTTACTGAATGTGTTCGCCGACCGCAGTACAGACAGTCGTAATGAAAATCTGCTATAACAACGAATATACAGGGGCGGATTCAACTATGAAAACGGCCCGGGGGATTTAAAAACCGCTGCCCTTCAATTAGTAAAAAAAAATTAAAAATGCGATGGAAGCGGCCTTTCCTCATAAAAAAGGCCCTCAGGGAGCCCCAAACCACCGGCCTTTCGGGGAACAGCCCGATCGCCCGGTGTCTCGATCCGCCCCTGCGAATATATCAAATTAAATAGGAATAAATACAAATACAATGAAATCATGCGTCATGTCATGATATGAGCTCACGAAAATTGCCAACAACAAGAACACAAATGCGTATATTGAATGTCGATGAATGCGATGCGACCGAAGACGACTTCAAGAGAATACAAATGTTTTTTTTATTGTAATATACTATATAACTGTGTGTTACACATGCCAATCGTAGAACTGGCGCTAATTCACAGTGTCAATAACTTTGTACCGTTCTTCATGCTTTATTAGTCTACTGATCCACATTACAAACTTTGATATTGAATTTCTTACAATAAACCAACAACAATTTTGAGAAAATGAATATTTTTTGCTAACTTTTTGAATTATTAAAGAATTTTTAAAAAATTATATTTTTATTTGTTTCAGGTAAACATCAATTATTTCCTTCCACTTCAATTTTTCTGATGGTAAGAATTTAAAAATTTGTAAATTAATTTGGAAAACTGTGAAAGTATAAAATATAAAGTACATATAAAGTATATAAAATACAAACAACTCAATTCGTAAAATGGTAAATGTTTCCAGTTCTATTTCTGAAATGCCCTTCACTTTCATAAAGTTGTTTACGACTCTTGGTATACTCTTCAGAGTTTTCTACTTTCTTTTCGACAACAAAATATCTCTTCGTTTCTTTTTCTTTTATGTTGTCGAAACCTTCTTTTTCTTTTTTTTTAATTTTATTTTCATTTTGATGTGCCATAAAAATTCCCGGAAAAACTCCGGAAATGCGCACGCAATTCATACAGAGCGATTATTTTATCGTCGAACATAGCATGTATGTATGTACTTACTATATGCCTATGTACGATGGTAAAATAAATGAGTCAATCTCATCCTCATGGCAGTGTGGACTTATATTGCTAAAGCACACCAAGAGACGGGCATAGAGTGGGGATGACAATGTATTGTACTGACGGAAGGTATTGATTGGCCTTACAGGATATTTCATGGAAAATAAATCGCGAACAGTCCGCAGACTATAATTTTGTGCGTACATTTTTATTATTTCTACCTTTTCTTCGGTTGTCAATCAATTCAAATTATGACTCATGACAACTAACTGTAACTACATGATCATGCAAATTACTTTGATCGTGCATCGCCACTGCCCTGTCGTTACGAATACAAGTCCCCGTTGCCGTTGACTCGACATGCTATGTTCCACGATAAAATAATCGCACGGTATATGCAAGGATGCTATTGAAACACCGAACTCTGGTGAAATAATCAAAAACTGTTTCAAAAAATAAAAAATAAAAACGAATACTCATTAAGTATACCTTATAAAAGCTTGCAAACTTTAATAATTTTTGTTCATGTTGTTAACTGTTAAGTAAAAGCTGTTTTCGAACACGAACAGCCAGTATATTCCTAAATTTTCCAAGTTTTTCACAAAGTGAAAAGAACTTTCTATCATTTCATGTTATTTGTTTTTCTTTGTTCCTTATTTATGTGATGACAGATTTATTAGCTTCACTTTCTGTTTACCCCTTAATTTACGCAATGTATTTTTTGTTTCCTAGAAAATTTTCTTTTCATTCTAAGCATTACCAAAAAAAAATCAAAATCATGCAGATTTAGAGCTTAGATTTTAATATCAATGCAAACATGCAAATCTAAAATTCAATAAGTCGTCCTTGGCTTTTTAATTAAGGAAAATTCAAGTCAATATGCTTTATATTTTAATCAAACAAATTTCTATTAATGAACCTTTTGTATTCTTGAAATAGATACAAATATTCAATAAGAATTTCAATTATATACGAATTTTCTCTGTGTTAGGATTGGGGGTTGATTGTTCTATTTAATAATAGGGAGAAATGTGGAAAATCAATTCAATCCGCGTTTCACTTTCGATTTTCATCCATATGGTTATTTAGTCCCCTAGTTTAATGCATAAGTTTGTATGTGTGGGTGTAACTTGCCCTACTATAGGTATAATTGAAATATAAGGGGAAAATTTGTCAGGATATCAACGATGTGTAGGTATGTTTACAAGTGTAGCGTGTAGCTAGGACGTAGGACTATTCAGGACAAACGATTTTACTACTAACATACATTCGACGCATATATAGCGCAGCACACTCGAGGGACGACCTTTAGTTCTCATTTCTGGTTGGCGGCATTCACATTCGGAAATGTGCCGTGTGCGCCGTAGCGGCGTGGAGTTAGAAATTGTAGGATGTAGGATACACACAGGACACACATGCAAACACACATTTATACAATGACGCAACACACATGCAAAGGCAAACGATGCGATAATAATGCCTACATACATCAACCCCCTGGATCGAAATGCAGGATTCGCTTTGGTACACACTGCGCATGATTTAAGAAAGTACGCTTTACACCGTACAAGGATAAAACGAATGGATAAGTTTCCAAGGAGAAATCTCCCATTTTATTCTACTATTTTGATATAAAAATAACAAGGATTTTAGCAAATTCACTTACAATAAAATTCTTGTTAGTTTATTAAATATATGAAATGATAGCACAAGGAAAATTCTTGTTTTGGTGTAATTTACTCTTGGAAAAACACCAACCCCCTGCCCGCCTTCCTTCCTCTCATTTTCCGCTACTGCAGCGCTGCGACGCCTCGACGGCGTAGTATCGCATCCACCAACATCATAAATGCAACCGCTTTTCGACAATTGGACTTTATAAACTTACACAAAATCGTGTGCAATATTATTCCAAAAAAGAAAAGAAACAAGAAATCGGAACTGGCTGTGTGTGAATGTGAGAGAGTGGAATCGATTCATAAACGCGTCACCTATAATCGTTAATCGAAAAACAGTTCTTAATATAAACATAAATAATAAAAATAATAAACATAAACATTAATCCCCCAGTTATTGATACCTAAAGAAAATTTGCAATTTACTTTTGATTCGTGGTGTTTTGTTGATATTTTTGATCAAAGTGTTAAAAAGTTACTGCGGAACCCGGAAGTGTTTTCACTTTAAATCGATACTTATAAAATAAAAGAAGTGGAACATAATAAGAGATTAAAAAATTCGTCAAAGGAAAAGTCTTTGGAAATTAGAAAAACGCGGAAAATAACGCATTAAAACCACGTAATCGTGCATCAAACTTAATTCGACTTTATTTTAATTCATTTACAATTAAGTTTACTCACTTTACTTATACCTATAGTTCACTTACCTATACATCTACGTATTCTATATCTACTACATATAAAGCAGCTCCGCTTGTGTTCCTCTAACCTGCATTCGCGAGATCGATTTTAAAAATATTGATTCGCCTAACTCAAACTACCCTACAACTCCCAATTGAAATTAAAGAATTCTTTAAATCTTAACAAATTGTTACATAAATTACATAAATGTAAAGTTTGAACAGTAACAGGAGTATAAACAAAAATAAGTTGAAGTGCTTCGTACGGTTTTTTTTTGATCATCAACATGGATTTCGTTGTTTTTCTTTAATTGTTACTTGGTTTTCGTTTTGAACATTGTTTTTGTAAAAAATACACATGAATAATAAATAATATATAGAACGAAAATAACATAAAAACAACAATAAAAGAAATCAATAAACGCAAGAATACCGTAAATGTGTTCGAAGTTCTCGGGTTATCATCAATAACAAACGACTGTTTTCATTGATATACATCACCCGGAATTATTTTCTTCATCAATATTTAGAAATGTCTAAAAATTAAAAATAAAATGTAAAAATAGAGAGGCCTTGATGCATATTTGCTAATACTAAATCGTTTAATTTTCTTTATCTGGGAATAACTTGCAAAATTATCATCAAAATTCCATCTGCAAAGACAAAGAAGTAAAAAATGAAAATTACCAAAAGCATTTATTGAAAGCAATACCTACAACTGAAACAAATATACGCGCTATCGAAGACATCTTTATAACTTTGAAGACTGTATTAGACTGAAATCGACTGAAAAATACATACACCCACACACACACACAACAACAACAACAAAAAAAAACAAATAAAAACAAAAAATAAGAATAGGCAAATAAAACAACATTCCTACGCCACGAAAAGCAACAAAATTGTACAAAAATAAAATAATTTCAAACAAATAACGAAAAATTCAGTATCAACATTTAATATAGATAATAATAATAAACGAGAAACTTTCATATAAGTAAATAAAATTCAATTGAATTTCGACTGATTTGTATCTAATAAAATCATCATTTCAACTTCAACACCAAATTTCCGATATTAGGTGATGTCGTTTTCGATTACAATTACAAATTAGAACATTCTGACATTGAATTAACTTCAAAATCTTTGATCACGTGCACATGAGAGTCGATTTTGAAAGCGTCCTTTTTTCTACCTATATACCTACGTCGTTTTTACTCTAAAATTTACTACGCAATTACTGCGAAGCAAGAATAAAATAACCGCATGAAACCATATTTCAATGTGTATCTTTGATATCGTAAAAATATAAAAAGAAATTATACAAAAAGAAGAAAACACAGTGAAAATTGTAATTGGAAAGACTGATAAGTGCGCATAAAGTATAATTACCAAGGCGTAAAACTAGAAGAAATAAGGACTGTTTACCAGGACTTGCAAACTGGACTGTACAATTTTAGAAATTCTTGTGTTAATTGGTTCTAGATGTCGTCCGTTTATTCCAAGATTTTCCGATTTTTAACGATTAACGACCCGGGTGGTCTTCTTTCTATTCTACTTATAAAAATAGGTAGATAAAAAGTTTTGCACAAATTACAATACTATTGAACTAGTTCGTAACTGTTTGTAATATAATAATAATAATAAAAATAAAGTGCTACAGCGTATCTAAAATATATAATTAATCATATAAAATCGTAAATACTTAAATAAGTGCTTTTCGCAATATCAACTACAATAAAAGAATAAACACATCGTAAGCTTTCGTTGATAAAACGAAAGCTGTTAATTTTACAAAGTTAAACGCGAGTAAAGCTGGCGGAACAAGGGGACGCGATTGTCGCGGACCTCCAAGAGGTCGAGGATGCATCACCTGCATCTGAGACGCGGCTTGAGGTGTCGACGCCGACGACGACAGCGCCGCCACCTCCACCGTCTCCTTCCCATACCGTCATGACAGGTAAAGGTTGGTTTTGCACAACAATTTTCATATCCATTATATTTTATGTTTGTAGCATACTTAGATAACAAATTTCATTTCATGTACCTATTTGCACCGGTGCAAAGAAAATCTACGGTTTGCACCGGGTGCAATCAATCGTTTGCACCCTTTAAAGTTATTTGAATCAGACGTATCTGACGATTTCCCTGAATGCACCCAATTGGTGCATTGGGTGCATCATAGGTGTGCGCAGCTTACTTTGCCCTCTTAGGATGTTGTTGATGGCGCAAGAGTAGAGGCGGAAAAGTTAATTTGAATCGCGAATATCTGTTACATTTTGAGTTTGTGCACACCCTAATAAAATCTCCTGCGCACGCCTATGAGGTGCATAAATATTTGCACCCGGTGCAAATACCATCACTGTGTATGTTACTGCTTGTATTACATAAATCAAAATATAGTGTGAGAATTTACGCGCTAATCGAAGAAAATTATCTAAATAAACTATAAATCATATGAAGATGCGGTGTAGGTATATTATTGCTAATGATATGTTGCGTCGCGTCGGGAGGTTATTCATTATTTCGTTTGCGTATTTCCTTTTGCGTTTATTGTGTGTTTGTGTATTGCGCCATGCCATCCGCCATGTGTTGTTTGTTGTGTATGTTGTGTTATGTTATGTGAGACGGTCGAATGGCCGGCTAGCGGGACTATTCCCGGCACTAGGTTACCAGCTCCAACGGTACTGTTATGTCGAAGAAAGGATCCGTTATGTTATGAGCGACTACCATGAGTCGAAGTCGATGTTCAGCTACAGCTACAGCTACATATAGATAGTCGTGGCCGCGGCCGCTTCGTAGTCATGCAGTGCCTTCCCGCGCCATTTCGCTTTACCGTTACTTCTTTACTATACTTATACAAATATGAAATCTCATAATTTCTCTTCAACTCTTCGAATATTCGTTGTTCTTTTGCTGTTGTTGCTTCATCGTTAATATCATATACTCAAAGCGCGCCAGTTTTTAATCAGCGCCGCATTATATTATAGGCAGTGCCGTAACCAGAATTAGTTCTTGGGGGGGGGGGGGGGGGCCGGCGTAGGAAATAAATTATAAATAATACAGCCAGCAGGAAGCAAATAATCAGTTAATTATATTTATAAAACAAATCATAAATCAAATACTAGGTTATTTCTTAATAACCTATATATAAAAAATTGGAAATTTTGGGGGTGCAATTGCACCCTTG
>JARJEB010031953.1:0-11208 GCA_030264535.1 Liometoxenus newtonarum | reverse complement strand
AACTATTCCAATTATGAAATTAGGCATAAAACAAACATTAAAGACGATTTTTATAAAGTTTATTAAGCTGTTTATAAAAAGATGTAGAAAAATGAGCATTGATTTGTTTTATAATGTAGTATACTAACATTCTACATTATAAGACAATGTTAATTTTTCTAGATTTTTTTGCAAAGCGATTCATTACTTCATTATTATCTATCGGAATTTTACGATTAATGGGCATTAATGCTAAACCAGTAAGGCGATTGTCTCCCATCGTGTTTCTTAAATAAGACTTTAGTCTTTTGAGCGACGAAAATGTTCGTTCTGATGTAGCAGTTGGCACTGGAAGAACAGCCAATACTTTCAACAGGCTGAAGACATTGGGGAACTAATCCTTGCTGCACATCTGCAGCGCGTTGATAGCATTGCTTGGTCTTTCGCTTGATGCAATGTTAGCGCACTTTAATTTCCATAAATTCATTTCACTTACGATGTTAACATTACCTATTATTTCATCATATATTGATATGTTTTCAATAAATGCTTTATCGAAATCTGCATCCACGCAGTATTTTGGCAGAACTTTGTGAAGACAAGTAATTGTAGCTTGGTGCTTTGTGAATCTATCCGATAGCTGCACAAGGAAATCGTCGAAGAATGGAATCGCGATGGTTGTCCTATAATAGTTTTCTGGCGATTGGGCAATTATATTACACCGATGTTTTTGCCGGGATGTAAGTCGTGGCAGTTGAATGAACTTCAACAAATCTACTGCTTCCATGAAAATTGACGCAAATGTTGCTTCGACATTGGTGCGAGATTGTTCTACACTCTTATAGACATTTGCGACATATTCCATTGCTTCGCTCAAGTCACAATCGACTTTTTGCAATAGTTTGATAATTGATTGATAATTGTTCCGTACGGGCAATATCAGTAGTTTCATCGGCGAGTATGGAAAAGCCTTTTGATAAATTATTTTTTTTTACTAATTCATCTTGAACGAACAGTTCATTTTGAATCAGAGGGCTCATATATGAATCGTTCTTTGGCATTGTGGAAAACAACATATCAGGATCTTTGCATGCCGCTCGCATTCTGAGTATTGCTCGAAAATTTCCATCATTAAAATCCGGCTCTTTGATATAATTTAGTGGTCCACTGTTTGACCCTCTTAAGGCTAATTCTTGCCGCCCGCATAATTTTATAGTTTCAATAATCGGGATCAGATGTCTTCTATTTTGTTCAACGAGTTTTTTTCCGCTCATTATCCAGTAGCTCATCCAATGTTGGGAGTTTTGCTGTCCATTCTAGGCAGTAATTGTCACCGAAAATTACCGACCTTTTGTGATAATCAGTCAGCGCATGATTATTGAATACTTCAATTGCCTTTTTCCAATTATTGAAAATTTTGGCTGATAAATTCCCAAGTCTCTGACTGTTGCCTTTTCCAGCGCACTCACTTTGAAAGAGAACGCAATATTTGCATAAGACTCCTTCTTCACCGACTGAAGAATAAACGATCCATGGAAATCGTCGAAACCAATTCGTATGGAACTTCAGATTTCTTGCGCCTCTCGGAAAATTGTACGAATCGTCCGGTATCCACGGATTAGATAACAATTGAAACTTGGTTTCATCGGCAATTCGTTTATTTAAATAGTTGCCAACATCATAATTTGGTCGAGGAATTTCTTAATTTATAGATTCTAAAACAATAATGAATCAGAATCAATTCAGTTTTCCAGCTTGATTTGGATAACCCAATGTATGACGTCACATAACCCAGCTAAAGTTAATCCAAACCTCAGAATCTAAATTCTGAACGCCCACCAGGGATACGTTCCTAAACTAAAGGTAATGGTAATACCACGTGACGCTAACCGAGTCAAAATTGTTAAAAAGGTAGAAAATTCTTTTGAATATTCATCGGAAAACTCACACATTGATTAAATAAGTGATATTGGCAAGTAGATCACGTGGAGAAAGCAACTGAAAAAATTACGGATTACCTCGACGCGTAATTCCTGATTACACGAATAATATATTCAGACAACATTTTAGGTAACCGTTTCAACATGAATGTTCCATAGCGGGTCCGGTACTGTGCGGTTACTGTTCCGAATTACGCAGGAAGCGCACAGACCGCATACACCGCAGCAACTGCTTCAAGTCAAAATAGAAGCAGTCAATGCGCTGGGAAGAGGTGTACGTATTTAGCACAGTTTTAGTACAATCGAGCGCAACGAAAGCACTTCCAATGCGCGCATTGGGTAAATCGGAGCAGTCAGAGCGCATTATGCGCGACTCGGAACACACTCATGATCTGAACGACCTGTACGACGCCCGGGCGGCTCCGGCGCTAAATATGAACGGGCCCTAGCTGTTCTTCGCTATGCGATTCAATTTTACAACATTGGAGCAGTTCCTGGTCAAATCGAAAGCGTAAATACGTTCAGATTTATAACTTTTAACTCTAATGGTAATGATAACCCAAAAATCGTTCAGAAAAACATTTTGGTTTAACCTGGGTTATCATAACCCACGTTCAGATTTTGCACAAAGGTTACCTAAGGTAAGCTTTCGTCAACTCGCTCGGAGAGGTGGTTTACAGTAACCCATCCCCTCTCCACGACTAAATGAGTGCGCAAATCAAAATTATTATTCTAAATTTCATTTCTAATTACTAAAACTGCTGCCGTCACGCAATGTCTTGGATTGTAAGGAATTTAACATACATAAGATGCGGCCTCGGATGTGGCACATGAACGACATATCAACAATAACCTCACATTTCGTTATCCACCGACCGCGAGCGTTCAGTTATCCAGCTTGATTTGGGTAACCCAATGTATGACGTCAAGTACGTAACCCAGCTAAAGTTAACCCAAACTTCGGAATCTAAATCTGAACGCCCTCCGGAAGTTATTACCATTTTTCTGACCTTTGTGAAAGGTATTGGATTCCCCTATTGTAGAAAATATTTTTTTCATTGCTTTTTTGAAAAAAAGTTGGCCACAGTATGATTATTTATGTATTTTGCTATGTTCGAAAGATTTGCTGTTAAATATGAACTTTTTCCCGCCATGAATTCCCTCTCTTATCATGTGACGTCACGCTAAACCTCAGGAGGGCGTCCAGGAAGTACACTGTCGATGCAAAAGCGCGCTCTAGAGCGACCAAATGCGTTCAGAATATATGGGAGCGCACTCCCGAGAGTGTAGTCTTGATCGTTCAGAATGTGCGGAGTAAACACTCAAGAGCGCGCTCCCGCTTACCCAGTCTGTCCTGGTTATTTTGAGAGTAATTTGAAAATTGTGCTAAATTCACTCCAAAAAGACCGAAGAAATCGAATTACCAAACATAAAAGTTAGGTCAGAGTTAATTTTGGAACAAGTTAGAATTCTGGTATCATCTACCAAGCCATTTAAAGCCTAACGACTCCTACCAACATGTTCTTATCAAGATTGTTGTTAATTATGAAGCGTGCTCGGAAACATGAAAATGTAAATGCCTCGGGAGGTCTCCTTGCGATGTCAAATATGATCCTATGCTCCGAACTACTCTCAAATCCGTTCAGAAACCCTTCCCTTGAGTGCAGAGTGCGCTCTAAGGACTAAAAACCGAATTACTCTACAAAAATCGCTCTACCTCGAGAGCGTACTTTCTGAACGCTCTCCTGAATTGACATCTCACCATCTCACTGTTTTAAGGTTACTCCGAGGGTTTCTCTTCTTAATCTTTGCCGAAATCGAGCTTAAAAGGAAAATTCACTCAGTCTGGGGAGACTGAGTGAATAATAAACAATGAAATTAAATCTATTTAAACTGGAAGATTCGTCAAATACAATTCTTTGTACACTGTCACATGGTCAACATTCCCTTGGCCGTGGTGAGATTCTCAATGTAAATACTTTGTATTTTTTTAATTTATTACTTACCTTTTATGTTATTGTAGTGATATGTTTTATAATTTTTGTCATTTTTGTCCGTAGTGCAACGACAAAAGAATTTCACGTAACCATATATCAATTGTGATCGAATTGAACACTGCAACACTATCATTGGTAATAACATTTTGATTCATATGAACATTTAAAATTTATAGCATGCTACAGACATAGTTTTGATGAAATTAAATAATTATGATACTTATTTTATGAGGGTACAGTCCTTCTGAGCAAACAAGAGACTTGATAGAACGTGTTCAGTTATCTTTCTCACACGCTACGGTAAAAACGTTGCTACATATGGTCTGGATCTGGTTGGCACTTTGACATCATTCCAAACTGTTCTATAGCACTCTGCGATTGGATTAAACAAATTTCCCCGCGCAAACATGTTGAATTTAGTTAACTAACATATTTTCCTGGGCTCATGTTTGCTTAGAAGCACTATAATTTTATGAATATAACATGTTATGATTGTTCTAGGTGCATCAGACAAATCCTTGTTACTTTAGATGCGCCGACAATAAATATTTATCATTACTACAACCAAACGTTCCTGTTAGTTTAAAGGATAATGATACATTTGGCTTTTTCCGAGACACTCATTGGTACAGAATTCAAGTTTGCCATGATACTAACGAAAACGAACCTAGTTCTAGTTCTGAAGGACTAAACAACGCAGTTGTTAAAGATGGGCTGCTTTCGCATCCGGTGTCTGAGGCATTGCCTGTGTCTGGAGTCGATGGATCAAATGTTCACAGTGATCCAAGTCAATTAAGTAGCACTCAAAATAATATTGCGTCCGGATCTGTTAAAACGGAAACTGAAATTAATGAAGAAATAAAGAAGGAATGTGATTCAACTACTAAAAATGGGCCTGAGAATAACTTAGTAAACGAACAACCTTCATGTAGTAGTGGTGTTGCCACAAGTACAACCCCTGGTACAACTAAAAAAGAATATCGTGAAAGATGTTGGTATAAAGACAATTGTTACAGGTAGGTTGCCATTAAGCCTTTGTATATGCAAATGCAATTATTTAAATGAGTCCCGCGATTTTCGAGGCCGGTGTTTTCAAGTAAGTGTCCGGACATTTTAGGACATAATCAGACTTTTTAGAGATGATTAATGCCCGGACATTTATTTTGTGTACATTTATTCCATTAAGTGTTCGAGTATGATTACAAATTTACAAATTTTGGGACATTATTTTTTAAAGATGATTAACGTCCGGACATTTATTTTTTGGACATTTATTCCATTAAGTGTCTAAGTAAATGTTCGGACATTTTAAGACATTGTCAGGCTTATTCTTTAGAGATGATTAATGCCCGGACATTTATTTTTTGTACATTTATTCCATGTGTTCGAGTAAATGTCCGGACATTTTAGGACTTTATCAGACTTTTAGCGATGATTAATGTTATTTTGTGGACATTCATTGGATTAATTCCATTAAGTGTTGGAGTAAATGTTCGGACATTTTCGGACATTATTTTTTTTGAGATGATTAAGGTCCGGACATTTATTCTATTAACAGTCCGAGTAAATGTTAGGACATTTTAGGGCATTGGCAGACTTATTTTTTAGAGATAATTAACGATCGGACATTTATTTTTTGGCATTTATTCCATTAACAGTCCAATTAAATGTTCAGACATTTTAGGATTAGGTCATTATGAGACTTACTTTTAGAGATGATTAATGCCCGGACATTTATTTTTTGTACATTTATTCCATGTGTTCGAATGTCCGGACATTTTAGGACTTCAGACTTTTTTGAGATGATTAATGTCCGGCCATTTATTTTTTTAAACATTTATTCCTTGATGTGTCCGAGTAAATGAGAAAATTAACATGTTCGAGTAAATGTTCGGACATTAGTCATTACTATTAGAAATGATTTCAAATAAATGTCATTTTCGGACACTTAAAAGCAGATCTTTCACTTTTTTATAAAATTTCCAAATTTAGAATAAAACATTGCTATATTTGAATCTCATCGTTTTATTATTAGGACAAATGTGTGACCTTGGGATTTTATATCTGTATTTTCTCCCTCCACGGGACATTTATGAAAGTGTCGTATGCACTTAAATGTCCCAAAATGAAAACCTTCCACCGCGCATCTCTATTTTTTTGTTTTTAGAAAAAATGCTGAACATACTTCCAAATATAGTCACAGAGGAGATGCTGATTATGATACCGATCCAGAAGATGATAGACCTTTGTGTCCGTACGGGCGGAATTGCTATAGACGTAACAATATTCACCGAAGGAAGTACAAACATTCCACGCAGGCAACACAAACGCCTGGAATTAATTTACATCGAAGTACTGCGAGATTTTTGTACCTTTGTTAACCGGGACTTGAATGATTTGTTTTCATATTTTAGGACCATCGGATGATACTGTGGATCCGGCAAATATAATACAAAACAAGCGGAAAAGGACAAAAGTTAAAACGAAATACGAATCAGATAATGATAGTGATCTATGCGATGATCCGTTTGCGGCTGATGATGATTCGGACGAAGATTATTTTGATAGCGACGACGAATAACATACTAAACTATTTACGTATACAATTTTAATTTATTTTTGTTATAGAGTATATACAGAGTGATCGTAAATAAATGAGAAGAATTCAAATTTCCTGCGATAAAATCTCTAGTTTTTCGCGGATAACTTGTACTGTTCTCGTTTATATGTGATTTTTTTTACATTTAATTGCACTTTATTTTCTGTTCATTTGACGTTTTGAATTTTCATTATCCAGTCACTTTTGCAACTCGCTATGTTTATGATTGAGATTTTTCTATTGATTATTTTATTATTATTATTAAATTATACATTATGTGAAAGTTCATTCTGATTGATTATTCTAATAAAATACACAAAATATTTTCGTTTTAATTTCTAAGAGCGATGTAA
The DNA here is from genome assembly GCA_030264535.1 of Liometoxenus newtonarum. Lineage (NCBI taxonomy): Eukaryota > Metazoa > Arthropoda > Insecta > Coleoptera > Staphylinidae > Liometoxenus > Liometoxenus newtonarum. The sequence continues at coordinate 4,340 of JARJEB010031953.1, read as the reverse complement.
CCACTACTAATTTTTATTTATTAATATACAGGGTGATCCAGAGTGGTACACATACAAATTAAACGCATTCAGTAGGTGCTCCTCCCACAAATGCGCGCTAAATTTAAATTTATTGTTGCTATTGGTAAGCATGTTTCACGCAGCTCGTATTTGTCAAATGTCAATTTCGTGCTTACATTTTGAATATGAATGTGTTTTTAATGTCTTAACTTGTGAAACTGGTTGATGCGCACAATGTACTGCGCAATCGAAGCGCGGAATGTCCGGACATTTTTGGACATTAATCAGACAGTTTTTCAAATGACATTTTAGGACACTTATATGGAAATCACTCTTTCGCTTTATTTTATAAAAATTCAAGTGTGCAAATTGAACTTTTTCGTGTTTGAATCCTTGACACAACACTCAAAAGTCTTGGACTTTGTGTCTGTAAATCTCCGTTTGCCCCACCACCGGACATTTATGGAAGTGACATAAATATCATAATGTCCAAAATGGAAACTTTCCATCGCTCATCTCTACAAATAGAGCTGGTCAGAACAGCTGATTGCATGCCAAACAGCAACCATTTTTAAAGAGCCCTTAGAACATTCGGCAAGCGTCCGCTGTGCTACGCGCGCCGTACACTCGCTCAGCAGATCGGACGTGTGTCGAATGTTCCTAATGTGTGCCAACCAGCAACCATGTTTAAAGCGCCTTGGCAGCATCCTAACCAGCTCTATTAGTAAATTGCCCACAGCCAGTGCTAAATGTCAATCATTTTGGATCAAGTTGACTTGATAAATGTTTTGTTCCATCCATTATGAATCTCCGGTCTCTTAAGCATGGTTCATGATTGACATAACATAGACATACAACATAACCTGCAAAGCAGAAACATACAAAATGCTATAGTACGGGTACGGTTCACAATGACACGTAAAATAACATAACCGTAGTATAGCATTTTGCATATTTCTACTTCGCAGGTTATGTTCTATGTCTATGTTATGTCAATCATGAACCATGCATAACAATTCTTAAGTTTATGTTTTTAGGTTTGTTTAGGTTCTTTAGAATTTTCGAAAATATAGGAAATCTGTCATTTTAGAATATTTTATTTCATTGTTACTTCAACTCTCATTACATTACATATTTCAACAATTAAAATATATATTTTGTTATTTAGTTTTTGTTTTACTTTAATAAAATGTAATTAATTTCCTTGAACATTAGGTTATCTACTTTATTAGGCAAGCACATAAACAATACAGAGTTTTTTTTTAAATGATTGACTTGACTTCTAGTTGGCTGTGAATAATTTACAAAAGGACAAAAACGTGTCATTGATGAACTACTCACACGGGTATGGGCAACCAACTGGATGTCAACAATTTAAAATCACTCTGTAGGTATATAGTTAAACGACTCAATTTAATATAATTTTGGCACTATTTCCCTAATTAATATTCAATTTTAAGGGTAAATCTTGTAAATTTCTAAAAATTCTAAAACGTTAGCAAATGCTAGTAAAGCTTATAAAAATATCTATCAGTATCTCGATTTCGTTATTGAAGTATTTTCATAATTGATAAATAGATTTCTCTGTTATTACTTATAAAACAACAAACAAGTCATGTTTAGATATATTAGTTCTAACTAGGCTTCCAATAAGGCATTCTGCTTTCTACAATTTTAAATAATTGTTCTCAAGGCTTACTTAAATTATTTTCATTTTTTTACTTCTATTGTTGAATTACGATAAAATTCGAATAATTTAAGGCCATTTTTCGATTGCCAACGTGTTCTTTTAAAATTACACTATCGGACAGAATTTGTCAACAAATAAACAATCTTATCATCAATCTCAATATCATCAACGACTTTAATTATCTAATAAAAAAAATGCAGTTGATCGTTGCTGCCGGTTATACGTCAATTGGACGCGGTCAATTGGACGAGCGACAATTGGACGCGTACGACAAACAACCAAGTACGCTAAAACCAAAGTACGTTTTGTGTTCTGGCACTGCCCCCAATGCTAACCCCAACAGGGTCTGAACCGTAAGACCATGCGTCCAATTGTCGTCGCGTCCAATTGTCGCGCGTCCAATTGTCGCTCGTCCAATTGACGCGATACCGTTGCTGCCAACATATATTTGTGTATATGTCGCAGCCACTTGTCGAAACGACAATACATGAACTGTCTAGACATTTCATGAAACGCTTACGCATTTTGTTAGGGTTGTTATAGAAAATTTTTTCACGAAGAGGCTAGCATATCTAGACAGATCATGAAGTGCAAGGGTGGCCGAGGTTTACACGTAGGGCGACCTTTCACAACCAGCACAACTCAGTTGACACTATATGATGATGAGTCTGATATTATGTGGTCATTTGATGTATGATTCATTAAGTGCATTTCATGATCTGTCCACAAAGCGTACCATAAAATGTCCAGAAAGTTCATGAATTGACTAGTTTCGGCAAGTAGCTGCAACATATATAAAATTTTAATATTGCATTGTGTTTTTCCAATACCCTAAACATTTTTGCAACACCCTGTATGTTATAGTCACCATCATTTTAGTTGTCATCGAAAATATTGCACGCAAACTCTTAAAACTAGATACGTAATAATAAATATATAGTTGCTCAAATCTTAATTAGTACGTCGTTAGAATCTTGAAGCCCGGGGATAAAGTTAATTTTATTAACTATCCATTCTTCGTTTCCCTTCATTAGTTAAGTTAAATGGTTAAATCGTTTTACTTTTATTTCGCCTGCTTTATGCTGCTTCTTCTTTTTTTCATTTTTTCAATAATCAAGTTGCTAATATATTTCTTGGCATATGTTTGGCGTTGAGACGCTTTAATTATAAGCGTACCATGGTTGGCGCCTCACCCAACGCAATTTGCCTTGGGTCTGCGAATGAATTTTAATGGAAGCACCTTCGGCGGCTCGCACAGTTTCCTTAACGCTTTGCATCAGATTTTGGGCGTTGCCTTCCAACATTTCCGTTGCTTCACGATCTTCTTCTGAGCCTACACACACACAAACATAAACAATTTGTAAGTAACGGAAAAATGATTTTGAATTTCTATTTAGAAAAATATATTTCGCATTTGTTAAGTAAGTACCTCTTCGTCGCATCATTGGAATGCCAGCTTAATGAAAAGTTGATTTACTTTTTATGTTGTTACTTACTTAAGAATATGAATGTAAGTTGTATAAATACCTTGGGCGCCAAGCATTGTGGCTTTGACAGTGCTAAGAATCTTTAATTGTGTAGCGATAGTTGGAATACGTTCACAAACTTGCAACAAATTGGTGCGAATACGTTTGTCTGTGCATTCTCTGGCTAATTGTTTGGCAATTCTTGTAACATCAGCACTTGCTTCAGCAATTGCTTTGGCTGTGGCAATCAATTCGCGTTTGCTACCTAAAAAATTAATATAATTTTATTATTAGGTACCTACTTTCTCAATTATGAAAACTTCCTGCAATGTTTCATTAATAATAATTATAAATTAAAACATAAAAAATCGGTAAGGATTCGCACCGCACAACTTTCCGGCCATATCCACTACGATTTCGTAGAACTCGTCGTCCACAAAAGTAATTTTGATCGGAAAGTGGAAATTGCCCAGAAGAATAGTTATATCAAAACGTAATCAATCTTATTTCCACTTTCCGAATCGTAGTGGATGTGGCCGGAAAGTTGTGCGGTGCGAACCCGTACCGATTTATTATTGTTGTCATTAGGTGATTTTACGCGATGTACCTGACCGCTGTATCATCGCGTTGGGGCGGATAGGATAATTTGCTAAAGTGTACTTACGTTTGTTTCCTAGCAACCGTGGACCCGCGGACGGGCCCTACCTTCCCCGATAGTTCGAATCTGAATTTATTAAAAAATGTAATAGCGTAATGAAACAATTCTGTAAGCAGGTAAACTTGAAGAACAAAGAATATACTTACTGGTACGTCAGTTGGTTGCCCATTGCATGCAGTATCAATACCAATATCAATATCAATATTTTTAATATCTCTTTTAATTCAACCGTTACAACCGTTACAAATAAACGTAGCTGGAAGAATAGCAGAGAGCGCGTTCCTTCCTGTACGAAGCGAAACGCTTATGACGTCGTACGCATTGCGTATTAACCGTGTGCGCAACTTTTCAAGAACGTAACCAATGAACGAACCAGCTTTCGACGCTTATAAGTTTCAAAACTTTGCTGCTTACCAGCGGCTATTCGAGCCATGGATACACATATATTGTATATATGCATGTTATTGGCGCGAAATCAAACATTCAAAGTTAACTTGCCTATAACAACACTAAATAACTATTTATT
>JARJEB010031941.1:0-13980 GCA_030264535.1 Liometoxenus newtonarum | reverse complement strand
AATTCTTGTGAAAAAAATGTGAGTTCATGTAAAATGTGTTATCGCGTAGAAAAAGTCACATTAAACGCATCCGCAATATAGATTTTAAATCTTTTTAGGTTATATAATTTGTTGAAATGTTTGTGAACTTGTGAATTCTTTCTAAAATATTGTGAATAAAATTTGTACGTTATTTATAAGAGTTGTTTCCCCCGTGGGCATACCAAAAACCAGTGGCACGCAGATTAGATACATGAGGCAAGCCACAGCACCAGCAGTCACACGACCAGGTCAATCAAGTGACTTTCGACGCTTGACAGCCCAGCCGACTCTCGCAACTGCAACAACCGACGATAGAGCGCGGCAGGGTTGCCCAATACAGCAAATACAGGGGCAACCAAAGCAGTTCAAGCCAACTCCGTCGCAGTATATGTATATTCTATGTCATATATAGATAAAGAATTATTCGAAACATATGTAGGTAAGTACCAACATAAATTCTGAGACATTATAAAAACCCTAGGAAGTTTTCATGAAAGCATTCCGCAATAAGTGCTGCCCGCTGAATTCCGCAAGTGTCCGCCAGAACCAGCCAAAACAATCAGTAGCTTCGACGCAAGATCTCCGCAATTGTAAATTCACCTTTATGTCATTTATTCTTTAATTGAACATGTAACATGAGGCACGATCGTACATGAAGTACGATATGTGTGTACGTGGGTATGTAATCGATTGGCAACTACGACGCGCATTCACAATATTTGTTGTATGGTCATTTCAATCGTCCTGATTTCAATCCGTCAATTCAATACATATCCATCAGGTAGGTACTTTTGACCCTTTCGACCGACCCACCGACCTCTATCTGGTAGTTCTAGTTGCGTATATTTGAAATGGGTACCTACCTACATTCTCGAATTGTAACCTAACACTCAATTTGATATAAAGTCAAGGACGACGTTTTGCCCTTTTAACAAAATCCATGTTAACATTTACATTACTTTGCTTCGAATAATAAAAAAAAAGTAGGTACAAGAAACAAATTTTAATACCTACACACACACACAAATACATACATTTGTACATAGGCGTGCATACAGGGGATTCCGGGTGTGCAATGGCACACCCTAATGTTTTAAGATTTAACTCTTAACGCTTTATTTTTGAGGTAATTACAAATCAGCTGACTTTGCCCTCTTAGGATGTTGTAGATGGCGCAACAGTAGAGGCGGGAAAAATTAATTTGAATCTAGAATATTACATTTTAAGTTTGTGCACACTCTAATAAAATCTATTGCGCACGCCTATGCATTTGTATACATAGTGGATTTGTATGCTTAAAGTAATATTTATTTTTCGTTCTTTTTTTTTTTATTTTCCGATAAGGAAAGATAGGTGATTAGGCAAAATATCGACGAATCCTCACGAATTTTGCTTCCCGGAGTCCGAAAGAGTGCTTTTTGGAATGATCTCTATGATTGTGTGTGACTGTGTGTATGTAAACAAAATTTCGGGCAAACCAAGCAACGTATTGGGATGAAATTTGTTATCTGGGAAGCTGTCCCTCTAATTTGAAGCTAAATTCAGTCGGTAAAGAAGGGCACTTTACTTGTATGCCAAAAAAAAACGAACGAGCACTAACTGACAAGTGAAACAATATGGCGGGCGATTCACATCGAGTTATGGTCGGAATTCTTCGGGTTCTTTCGAGATTTTAGATCATATAGATAAGTTGGATTGGTCATTTCAAATTTGTTAAATCTTGTTAATAAATGATCTTCGAAAATACGCGATCAATGTTATGAAATTGACAGAATTTCTTGGGTTCCTTCGAGATCTTAGATCATTAGATAAGTTGGATCGGTCACTTTAAATACGTTAAATCTTGTTAATACGCGATCAATGTTATTTACCTAATTGCAGTGATTTCTGAAAATCCATAACTCACGGTAGTGAGTTATGAAAATCCATAACTCACCATAGTGAGTTATGTGTACCATTAATCACTGAAAAATGCTAATAATGACCATATAACTAAATAGGTATAGAAAAAATAATTTTTAATACAGAAATTTCGAACAAATTTCGACATTACCTATATTAAAAAATGTATATAAAAAATTCTATAAATATATTTTTCTGATTGTGATAGAATTTTTCGAATATTTTTTTTGAAAGTGGTTGTATTTTATAGTCCGGAACTACAATAATAGGCAGTTCCGCAGCTAGTGCAAACAGGGAATGATATTACATCATCCAACATTCGGTAGACTGCGTGTGCGCTTGCCGTTGCCATTCAAAAATGAATCGTCTTCAAGCATTTCTCGTAACGTCAGACCGTCAGACGTGTCGCTTTCAGACTGCGACTGCAGTTCAGCGCGCGCAAATAAAACCATAATCTAAAGCGATGCAGACGGAGACGCTAAACTGATCATATAGTCATTAAACATTAAATTATAAATATAAGAACGATAAGACTTGTACTATACACTATACATTCTTGTCGACTGATGTGTAGTGTTTTAAACGAATATTATCTAAACGCCGAGCGGCATTACGACAAACCAACAGAAAATTTTGAGCGCAAGTTAGCGCAAAACGGTGTGCGTGCAATTCACGTAGCGGGCAAGGAAAGCAAGAAAGTTGAAATCGTTTTACTTGTTGCATTACACTTATTTCTTCATTGACTGACTTGGACACAACAACTACACTACACAAAACAAGAAGATACTACGTGTAAAAATTATAAGAACGAAAATAAACTTTTTAATTTTTAAAACGAAAGAAACTGAGTCTTCAATTTTTAAGTAAAATTTTAATTTAAAAGTTTAAAACTATTGAACGTCAAAACGTGTAATAAATTTTGTGAATAAAAATTGTAAATAAACAATAAGTAGGTATCTACAAAAAATTAAAATGGGGGACCAAATACATCAACAGGAATTGCAATTAAATGAACAATTCGAACATCAAGTTCGACATCATCCAGTGGAATTGTTAACTAGTGTAAATTCGAATGATAGTAAAGCCCTTTGGGTTTTCGGTTATGGTTCCTTGTGCTGGAAACCTGGATTTGCCTTTGACAAAGCAGCCGTTGGTCACGTGCGAGGATTTTCGCGCAAGTTTTGGCAAGGCAACGAAACACATCGTGGGACTAAAGATCAGGTATTACTTTTTTTGAAAATTAATTTTAATTATATAATAACTTAATAAATAAAAAGTAAACCAAGAAAATATACGTAATTATGCATTTGTTATTGTTTCAGCCAGGACGTGTGGCAACCCTTATTGACGACGACAAGGTAAATCTAAACAAAAAAACTCTTTATCTTCCTCTGAATGTTGCGTTCTAATTATTTACTACATTACGTAAAAAAAAACAGTGTAATTTTGTTTGTTCATCGTTCATGAACTTTTCGAATGTGAATGTTCTCAAACTTAATTTATTAAGAAATTCTAGATATAAAAATTTTGCTGATTTGTTTTTCTCTTTTTAGACAGAAATACATTTAACAATGACCTATTTTCGACAATGCGTACGAGAGCATGTTTTTTTCATAGCTTTATCGTTACATGTGGAGATCGTGTTCAAAGTCGTCATAATATTGAGAATTGAAAACAATCCCATTTCATTAAAGTTCATTCATTCATTCCATGTTTCGCTAATGATATTTTATGAAAAAAAAATATTATTTGGAATTAAATATTCGATATCAATTTCTATTATTGTTTCGGTTTCAGTTTCTCCATTCATTACTTCATAAAAAATGATTTCTATCTAAAATTACTTTGTTTTTTAGTTTTCTGTAGACTATAATTGCACATTGTTTATGTGTCACAACACTTTGAATTGTTTTAATTTGATTACCATGCCAAAATATTTGGGCACCTACAGAAAAAAATAAACTTCAAGCACGATTCATGAAGGCATTTAAATTTTAAGATAATAACATGATTCTGATTTCTGAGAAAATCACAGTTTGATGTGATTTACACGATACAAAAAAAGAAAAGCAATAAATTAATTATAAACACGACGATTTCGCTTATTGAGACAAAATCATTTACAAATTGCTGAATTTATAAATAAACAATAAGCGTGAGACAAATTTTGAAATTTGGGACAGCGACACTCCGACCTACTGATAATAAATTAGCGTAGATATATATTTTTAGATAATATTTTGTTGGCTTTTCCGGTTTCACTTTATTTGTTCTCAAGATCCAAAGTTCAAGTGAAACTGTGATGAGTATTTTATTTAGAGATAGCTTCATTTGTTCTCTTGTTGGGAACATTGAACTTGTTAAATTGATTTGTGCGTGTACTTTTCTAACTTTTATTTTTTAGTAAGTAACAATTTCAAAAATGTATTTACTTTTTTATTTATTAACAAGTTTAACCACGTAATAAGATTTAATTTAAGAAATTCTAGAAAGTTAGGAACAGTATTAAACTATTTTTGGGTATTACTTTAATTGCATTCGTTCTGTTTTTTTTTTAATTAATAATTACAAAATCAGTTTTGTAATTAATATAATATAAAAAAGTCAAAAACAAGTAGTGCAAAACAAATAATTTTGGTATTTGCAAAATAACATTATCTTCACAAATGCTTGCATGAAACTTTTTATATTTATTTTTTGAATAAACAAATAAACAATTTTATTTTTACTCAATTGATTATAAAATCAAAAAGTTAAATATTAGGGCAAGAACAAAACAACACGTGCGCGATTGTTTTGACGTTTTTTAATCTTAATTAATAACGTTATAAAATATTTTCAATAACGCAGGGAAAACCCAATGCTGCTGAATTAATTAGCTTATTTTTTTATATGGTCAGAGATAATGCCAAGTTTGACAAGTTTCAAAAATATTTTTTAATAATATTACAAAAAAAATTCTCTCTTTGACGGGTAGTCGAACCCAGATCCTCTGCATATCTAGTGCTTAGTTCTACCACTTGAATTATCAGTGAGCCGTTGTTAAAATATTTTTTTTTTTAATATTTCAGAGCACAGTAATATTTTTTTTTAATATTTCAGAGCACAGTTTTTGGAGTAGCATTTGCAGTGAGTGGCGAAAATGCAATTCCATATCTGACAAAACGCGAATGCACCTTAGGTGGTTACGACACACGTTTCACAACATTCTACCCCGTATCAGGCGAACCCATCAAAGTAATCCTCTACATCGCAACGCCAAAAAACAATCTTTGGTTGGGCGATGCCACAGTCAATGAAATAGCTCATCAGATATTCGTATCAACTGGTGATAGTGGTCATAATGTCGAATATATTATAAGACTTGCAAATTTTATGCGTCATCATTTTCCCGGTGAAGGTGATACGCATTTGTTTAAAATTGAAGAAGAAATTCGAAGGTGTGCAATTGAAATGAGCATCGATTTGGATAAATTAATGGGTAATGGGGAAGGTTGTATTACGTATACGAAAGAAACTGGTTTCAATCGGTCAGCACCAAGAAGACGAGAACATGATAGAGAAGAAAATCGTGATAGTTTTCAATTTACCGCAAGAGTACCCGAAAAATCTTTGCGTTGTCTTAACATTTAATTGTGTAAATATGATGATATTATTAAATGTGATATTTATTTCTGCCAGGGTCCAGGCATGCCAATAGATTTAAGTTTAGGATAAAATTTGTATATTTTTATTATTGATTTAGTTTGCAAAAAATTGGACTTTTAAACCTGATATATAGAGAATGTCCCAAAAACGGCACAAAATTCTATTTAATTGTTCAGCAATGAAAATTCTTTCGGTGTTAATAACAATCCGACAAAAATTTGAATAATAACTAAGCAAAAAAAACTAAAATTTTTATACAACCAAAACTATGAAACAAATTACTGTGATCATTAACTAATTAATTAATTCTTTGTAATATAAATAACTAAATTACTATTTTAATATTATTTAATAACTAAAACTATTAATAAAGTCATAATGTGTAAAACAAAATAAATCATGAACTCAATTATTTTATATTTTATCATTTATTTTTGAATATATAGAACTTATTTCATATAATTTTAATTATTTATTTTAAAACTTGAAATGTCTATAAATATCTCTAAAAATTATTTTGTTCATTTCTTACAATGCCTGCCCCGTCAATGCGTTTTTTAGAATCGCTCATATTGTGGCTGTGCAACAATTCCAGGTCGTGCAAAATTAAAATTTCCACGTAAAGCGTTCTGTACTTGAGTTTGTTGACTTGTTGCCTCTATAGGTTTATTTACAATACCTTCAAATATAATATTACGATTATCTCGTTTATATATGAAGAACAAAAATGGATGATTTGCGATTACACGTGGAGCCGCTGAACCCATTAGCGGAACAACAATGGCAGATGTTGCAGCAGCGGCGATTGTACCTTGTTCGTTGACTTTAATTTTTGTTGTATGCAAAATATTATCAATGCTAACTTGTTGATTCGCAACGATACCGCTTAAATTTGCTTTGTCACCAAAAACTTCCCGAATTCCCAACTGAAAAAATGTGAACATTGTAAAAAATATTCATTTGCCAACAAATAAATACGTACCTGTTGTAAAGTTTTAAGTAAGGGTATTGTACTTTCAATTTCAAATTTCGGAATTTCAAACACAACTTCGGCCCGTTCAAGTTTATCGATGATGCTGTTGAAGTTTGCGTGCTGCAGGTCTCTGGTTAGGGAATTAATGTTGTTTCTCATTTGTGGGACCAATATTAACATCGCATATTTATCGTCCTAAAAAATTTACTATTCAAACTTCAACTTATTTTAAATTATAATTTTTGCACACCCACTATGAAGAGAATTTTTACTAGCTATAAAACTGTTACTTTTTTTTTCATTACATAACAGTGTAATGTGTCCCTCTCCTACATTCTCTGCCCGTCTCTTTCTTTCTCATTATATGTTCAATTCTATAATTGACCATTGTTGTTTGGGTTGCATACGTTTTAAGATTGTTCGACGTGCTCGTCGACACATAACCTTGCGTTCGACCGTGTGACTCTGCGTTCAAGCAATATTATGATTGTGGGTGTGCAAAACTCTTAGTGTTGAGACTTGTTGCGCAAATAACTATTTTTAAATTACTCACATTGTAAGGTAACTCCAAAGCATGTGCATCGATATCACCGATCAATTTGTAATTAAGTTCAGCACTGTTTTGCATCATGTACGAATTGTGACATTGCCCATTTTGCAAATTGAAGCAACGAACTGTCGTTAATGTCGGATCAAAAGCGTATTTCCAAATGCCTCGAAAGTACATAGCATTCGCTATTACAATCGTTGAATCAGCACTTATTGTATCTAAAAGATGATTAAAAAAAAATAACATTCAAAGAATGATCAATATAACTAATAAAAAGGATCATACCTGGACCAACAATGGATGGAATGAGTCCTCTAGTTGCGTTGTAAACCCATGAATTAATGATACTTATCGATTGATCAACATTTGCAAAATTTATTGACCTGATGATAATTTTATAAAAATCTTCAACGGATCTCTTGTAGGAACCAATGATTTGATATTTGTTTGCGATGAAAATTCCGTTTGCTGAGTAAAGTAACGTATTTGCATTTTGATCCTAAATTTGGTATTATTTTATTATATTAAAAAAAACCAAACGAAAAGTTTAACTATATTTATCTATTTTGCGTTCATAATATAGGTACCAATTAGAATACCCAATTAATTAATTAATTAAAGAATGAAATTAAAGCATTCCATGGTGCATAAAGTTGCATAAAGTAAAATTGTTAATCGTTATTTTTAAATACTGCTACTATCACGTTCAAACGTCGACCATTTTGGGCAACGCAATTTGGGTTGCTTACCATACACTTTAGAAATGTATTTTTTATTTGCTTTGTTCATTATTATTTTATTTGCAGTTAAAATAGCGCAAAATAGATAAAATAGTATAAGAAATTCATGCTTTAAGACGCATTATAAAACTCGTCCATTGGAAAACGAGCCGTAAGATAGCGTCTTAAAGTACTTATCACTTAACATACTATTATAAAATCATGATACTTACAGAAATATCATAAAGTAGTTGTTTCAATTGGTCTCGGGCATATTGTTGATTCAATGGCAGTCTTAAAGTTTTTGCAATTTCAGCGGCACATTGTCCTTTGGCACCTTCAAGTACCATGCCCAATGTAGCTTTGATACTGGCTGGTGAAACGAAAACATTTTCATTTCCATTTGAAGCTACCTCCTGAGGATAATAGAATAAAATGCAAAACGTAATGAATTAGTTTTTTAACAAAAAAATTTTTTGTTTCTAGTTACCCGTAAAAGTTCCAAATCGAAATAATTAAACCTCTTTGTCAATGATGTATCATCGCCAGTCTCAGTATTCACTGCTCCTGCTGGATTTTGAGATAGCGGTTGTTGTTGTTGTTGTTTTTCGGGAAATGCTGCATTTGTATCTCCACTTGCTACTAACAAGCACGTACCAATTAGTATAGCGTACATCAATGTAAATTCTCTATTGTTAACGCGTCGATGTTGGAAATTGTAATATTTTAATTATTTTTGTTTATTAGTGCGAGAGCGATTGTTAAAACAAAGTGACTTTGAATCATCGGAATTCCCCACACCATTGATTTGTCATCGAAACACTGACCACAAATTTATAGAAATTGTTATATAAATTGCGCCTTGTTTACTCTGTAACGAGTGGCTGGCAATTAACAATAAAAATAAGTCGTGGAGGTAGTAGTTGTGCACTGTGGACTGTTGAAACCAGTGCTGGTGTGAACGTCAAGTCAACATATAGAACTTGAAAAAGTTGAAAAACTAGAACGACCATCAGCGAAGTCGATCGAACTTATAACTTATCATAAAGTAGATTAACATTAACATAGGAATTCCCAAACGATTTAATAACCAGTTCTTAACTTTGTTACAAAGCTACAACAACATCAATTTAATTTTTTTGTTAATTTTGAGGACTAAATTGTAAATTAGTTTTTTTTATAATTTCCTAAACCACTTAAAATGTTCAATTCATTGACAATGATAAAAAGCGAATTTCTTTTACTTCAACTTTTTGTGTTGAATTTGTAACGGGTTTTGTTATTATACAAAGCAGGGACGGATTGGCACACCGGGTGATCGGCCTTTTCCCCGAAGTGCCTCTTCTATCGCATATTTAAATTTTTTTAATAATTAAAATGCCCCTGTGCTAAAATCCCCCAGGGCCATTTTCATAGTTCAATCCACCCCTGTTTTGAAATATTAAAAGTGACCAAGACGAATGGTCGAATGCTAATTATGTTTTTCTTGTTTATATTTATCTTAACAATTACTCATCACATTTTGTACTCATTTATGGTAAATTCGTTTTTTTTTATAATTTCCTAAACATCTTAAAATGTTCATTCATTTAATTGACAATGATAAAAAGCGAGTTTCTTTTACTTCAATTTTTTGTGTTGAACTTGTAACGGGTTTTGTTATTACAAAGCAGGGACGGATTGGCACACCGGGTGATCGGGTCTCTTCTATTGCACATTTAAATTTTATTTAATTATTAAAATGCCCCTGTGTTAAAATCCCCCAGGGCCAATTTCATAGTTCAATCCGCCCCTGTTTTGAAATATTAAAAGTGACCAAGACGAATGGTCGAATGCTAATTATGTTTTTCTTGTTTATATTTATTTTAACAATTACTCATCACATTTTGTACTCATTTATGTATCTATTATCTAAAATTCTTGACTACCTATATATCTACATGTAGTACGACATGACCAGCCTTGAGTCGAATAATTTGGTTTTGTTTTTACTTACGTGGAGCATTGGGAACAGCCGTTTCCCCAAATCTTGTTGGTAGTGGCACTGCCGCCGAGTCGATTGGATTCATTACTTTACCAATGAAGAGAATTGTGTGCGAAATTTGATCTTCAATATAGAAGAGGAACGGATGTGTTGCGTTGAAAGACGATTGAGCGTCACCAAATTTGTTACCAAGATGAATGTCTAAATATTATAATTTCAAATACCTACTTATTTTGAATTACTTAGGAAGCTATGAGTGATTATTAATCAAAAAGTAATATTTAGGAAGGCTTACTCTCATAGTAATTTTTCATTCGCAATTAATATTTTTAAATGCACAAGAAAAGTTAACTCTCTCGTCGGGGATCGAACCCGTATCTAGCGCTGCGTTCTGCCAATTAGACCACGAGGGAGCCAATACCTGACTCGATTGTTAACCGTTCTTGTTCTTGTGTAACACAAGAACGGTTAACAATCGAGTTAACTTTTCTTATGAATTTAAAAATATTAATTGCGAATGAAAAATTACTATGAGAGTAAGCCTTCCTAAATATTACTTCTTGATTATAATTTCGCACAATTTAATAATGTTATAAATAAATAATTAAGTTAATAGTTTACCTGAAGCTACATATGCCGTGCTACCTTCCTCGTTGACTTCGATGCCGGCCTTTTGAATTACATCGGAAACTTCCAACTTAAATTCATTGCCCCTTGTAATCCCAGGTAGACTCGCCGTATTTTGAAACATTGATACCAAACCCATCTAAGTAGTAGGTATAATTTCAAAAAATGTTGGCCAATTTCTGATTGAAATCTACTTACACTTTTTAAAGTATCCGACAATCGCGCCTGGAAATCAAATTTAAACTTTGGCAATATCAAATCGACTGTTTGTCTGTCCATTATGTTAACTAATTGTTTAAGTTTCATGACGTTAAGGCGTTGAATTAGTGCAGGAAGTCCTGCTTTAGAGTTTGGAAGGATCACAATCATGGAAAATTTTTTGCCCTGCAAAATACAAATAATTATATTAATCATAATTAAGTATTTGTTATTGTACCTTGTAAGGTATTCTGATAATTTTGGCATCCAGGTCTTTGGACTCGAGATAAAAATAGTAATTAGTAGTTGCCATGTAGTCAACTTGAACTGCTTGATTTGGAGACAAATAGAATCCGCCTTTGTGTGATTGTGCCTTCGGAAATTCATGACTCCAATATCCTCGGAAATACATGGCATTCACGAAGAGCAAAATTGAATTTTCGATGTCCACTTTTAGTTTGAAACAAAGAAACAATTAATTAAATAAAATTGATAAGAAAAAATTAGTAAAATTACCTGGATCAACTAATTTGTTAATTTTTCCTAAAGTAACACGATTTACGTACTGATTGATAATCTCGCTGGTTTTTACTGCATTCGTAAAATTTGTAGATTCGATTTTAGTTTTATATTTTTCACATGCCTTCGATTGGAAGGACTGAAGAGGTTGTAAATGAGAATCCAAGTATATTCTGGTGCCAAGATTCAAAGTGTAGGTTTCTTTATCGTTACGTGAAATTCGTTTTTGATCATCGCAACTAAGGTATTTTCCACTTGTCAAGGAGTCGATAACTTTTGAAAATTCCTGACGCACATCGCTTTTATTCTGACTAAATTGTAGTACATTTTGCAGTTCCTGTTCTGTTGTTCCACCAGCTCCTTCGTATAAAAGTGCTAGGATGATTTTCAAACTTATTGGAGAGACGATTATGTTGCTGATCGTTGGTGAATTTAAAGCCTGCAAAAAAAAACAAAAATTATAGCGTGATATAAATTAATAGTATATTATTATATGAGCGATTATGATAGCCATTGAATTGCGCCCCCCGCCTTCGGCTCGTGGGCTCAAACATCATCTTCGTGAACAATAGCCTAATCGCGAATATAATACTATGCTTTTTCTACACCTCGCACTATTTTTAACACAAAATACAAATTGTGATTTCTCGATGAAGCAACGAACGAGCACTAACTGACAGTTGAAGTAATATGGCCGGCGATACACATGGGCTACGCGGTCGGAATTCTTCGGGTTCTTTCGACATCTTAGATCATATAGATAAGCTGGATCGGTCACTTCAAATTCGTTAAATCTTGTTGAATTTTAAATGATCTACGAATATACGCGATCAATGTTATTTAATCGCAGTGATTTATGAACATCTATAACTCACGGTAGTGAATTATAGGTACTATTAATCACTCATAAAATGCTAATAATGATCATATAACTAAATAGGTGTAGAAAAAACATATTTATAATATACCTTTAATAATTGCCAGTCGAATTCATCACGAAGTCCTGAATCTGCAAATGCGATGTAATCGTCTTCCTCAATTAATTGTTGTTGATCTTGATTGGGTTTTATTGAACTAGTTGATAATACTGTGGAGAGGCATGCAAATGATAGCGTCACGAGACACAAATCTTTAAAAAAAATCATAGAAAAGTTGTAGTTAATTACAATTTACAAACAAAAATACGAAATTACTTACAAATCGCATTATTTCGAGACATTTTAACCCAGCCCCGGCACAATAGCAATAAAATAATAATAAATCTCTTGTTGAGCGAGCTACGCTTGACCCTCTCTGATAGCCGTCAGTAAGGTCACACAAGCAAGTTTTCGCTAATTATACAACCAAGCCGAAAACACTAAAGCACCAATTTATTTTTTTTTTTTATTACTTATATATATATATTAAACTGCAAAACTACACGGCACGTACAAAAAACTTCTATACAAAGTTGAGTTAGTTCACTGTTAAAAATAAAAAACCAAACTTTTATTCCTACACTGACCGTATTTGCTTTTGCACATAATTATTAAATGTTGTTTGTTAGTTTAGTAACGGCATCAAAGAACGAATACGTTGTTTGTTACTCAGAGTGAAATGAACATGAAGTGAAGCTGTTTTATGACAACTTTTGTCGGGACTTCGACTTCGATACACAACGAACTCGAACAAATCGTTGATCAACGACCGACTTGGCTAACTTGGTTTTGGAACGGTTGTGTCGTTTGTTTCGTTCGCGACTTAAAAACTTGAATCCCAGCATGTTTGTTTGTATTGTAAGTGTAAGTTGTAAGCTAAAGTGGATAGAACAGCCATAGGAATATCGTAAAGAACAATTAGTGATGTGACGTTGCAGGGAAATCCTGACCTTGATAATCGTTTTATTGTGTTGATTATTATTTAGTTTTTGTTCCATTGTCGCTGTCGGTGTCGGCTTTGTTACTCGAGTTACAGTATCCGCTAGCCCGTAGCGATTGTTCAAAACATGTAAACTATAATGTTTATAATTATTGATTAGATACACTAATAAGGGTTCCACTTAATTTGTTAAAACTATAAAATTATAATTGTTAATTGTGTATGAAAGTGGAAAATACATTATTGAGAAGGAAAATTGAAAATTTGCGCTTTTATTCATTTACTGGGTACTTATTAAGTTGTGATAATTAAATTTATGTTTGTTTTATGAACAAAGAACATGTATTTCAAGAAAATATACAATGAATAATAATTAGAAATTATGTTTTATGTGTAAATGACGCTTGCAAATAGATAATTTGAAGATAAATATTCATTATAAAGAATATAACATAATATGTTCTATTAGTAAACAATTAAATGAATAAATTTTGATAAATTATGGACAAGAATGAAAAGATAAGAATTTTCAAACAATTTTCAAAACGGATATTCAAATATTTACTTTTGATACTACCAATTAAGTGCATTTCTTTGTGGTTAACTTTTTGCACGCGATAAAGTTAAAGCTGTTTCTGTGTACCATTTCACGCTAAAAAGTTAAACTTTTCTAACCCTCGGCAGAGACAGTTAGAAAAGTGAAAGCATGCGCAGTTGTGACATTAGCTGTATTTCTTTGTAAGTAACTTTTGTGACGAGTTAGTGAAAACAAAGAAAGGCTTTCGTGAAACTGATGGTGTTGGGGTGATTTCGACGCAACTTGACGGCCACTGGTGGTATTCACTTCTGGCTCTGTTGTAAGTAGTATTCTTATATCCGAGAACTAGTCCTCGTGGTGAGTTATTCGAGCAATCGAGCAATGAGGTTGTTGATAATGGAGACGACCGATACTATTACTCGATTTTAGTATACTGATTCGATT
>JARJEB010031937.1:0-11884 GCA_030264535.1 Liometoxenus newtonarum | reverse complement strand
GCAGTGTAGCTAGCTGTGTTCGTGATTCCACGTGTTCACTGTGCTTGCACCAGGTTTGTACTCGTTTTTCTTGTGTAATGCCTCGCATCGCTGATTGATTATTGTGTTCCCCAGAATTTATTTGCTGCTCACACCTTTATAATTTGACGCGTTGTGAGTTTGGTTGGGTCGTAGGACACCTGCTCATATCTGAAACTTTAATAAAGAAGCAGACATTGTGACCGAGATTTGGAGGGCTTTATTTTTTTACTCACCCCAACCGACATTCAGCTTCCTGCTTCGGTTCAGCATAATACTCATTCTGTAAATATAGTAAATCATTGCATGTTATTTCTTGCTTCATAGGTTTGATGGCTTATTTTCTCATTTTTAGAAGCAAAGAAAGGAAAAAGTGTATACCGTTTGATAAATAAAACTAGTTAAGAGTACCATATATCAGCTAGGTATGTACCTAGCACTAAAAGGCTTCAAAGAGTAACGAAAAATATGAGAAAAGTGCAAAAGTTAAGGAGGTCCTTACGCATCGGAATAAAAAATAGTAATGCAAAAAGTTGGGAGAGAAAAAAAAATTAATCTTACCTCCGGTATAAAAAAACCAAGAAGAGATAATTTTAAAGATTTATTAAATGGATTTTTACATATTTTTCAGTACATAATGTATTTTTGGGTCTCTTGCAAAACGGATTAGCAAAAACTATAAGTGCTAACAAAGCGGCAAAAGAAACAGGTGTATCCAAAAATAGTGTTTGGAAATTTGTTGCAGAAATGAAAGCAAGCGCAACACTATCTTCACCCCCTCAGTCGACTCAACAAATTCATCACCTACATATTTAACCGGGTGGTTCTTAGCTGCGTAGTTTTTAAATGAAATTATTAGTTCGACCTAAAGTGAATCTTCGTTTACCTCCACACCTTTGCCATTTAAAAAGCTCCGAATGTCAGCTTTTCTCCAACTATTATTGGGAACACATTCAACTTTCTTGGAATAATATGGAGCATTGTCAATAATAATCACGGAATTTGGTTTTAAAAGTGGTAACATTTTGGTAAGCCAGTTAATGAACACATCGTGATTCATGTCTTCTTGATAGTCTCCAGTTTTCTTGGACTCAAAGCAAAGAAGACCAGTTTCAACAAAACCACTTTCATTGCCAATATGCGAAATTATTAGGCCACTTGGATTTTTCAATCCAGTAGAACAACCCTCCACGAACGCTTGACGAGAATTTCGTATTGAGGAATCTTGCCTAATATTTGTAGTGGTTTCGTCCAAATGGTGTATTTCCAGTCCTTCATTCCTCAACTGAACATTTTTTGAAAGATACCGCCTCGGATTTCTCTCTCGTTTCTTATAACGAAACCCCAATTTCTTAAGTGTCTTTTGAAGGGTTGACATGTTCATAGTGGGAAGATCATCATTACTTTCGACTGCCTGAAAATGATACTTTATATTTAGGTCACTAAATTTTACAATAAGAAATGTATGTACTTTTAAAATAGAATCCCAAGTTGGAATTTCATTCGAACGTAATTTCTTCTTCTGCCATTCATCTAACTTTTCAAACATGCCTTTCCGTTGTCGCTTCTTAGAAGGTGTCATTTCTGCAACAATATTCCAAACACTCTTTTTGGATACACCTGTTTCTTTTGCCGCTTCGGTAACACTTATAGTTTTTGCTAATCCATTTTGCAAGTGACCCAAATATACATTATGAACTACACTTTTTGCAGTGGAGCTTAGCAGCTTCCCACGTTTATTTTTTGCGCAGCTTGTAAAATTTGGCAAATTAATTAATCTTTTGACTTTTCACTTTCGAACTTGGGGTTGCATAGTTAAAGATATTCAAATAATTCAAGCTCATGAAACGATCGTCGGAATGGGCCAATGAGAACGCGAGTTAGGATTTTAGTTCCAATTTGCTATTGTATTCCTGAAAAAAATATAGTATAGGTTCCTATTTAGTTCCTATTTAGAGACATGACTGAGCCCCGAAAACATTTTGTTATTATAATAAAATTACAACATTACAAGTTATCTCCGCTCAGTGGAGTTCACTTTCCCATATAAGTAGGCAGCGCTGAACAAGTCCCTATATTTTGTTTGCTTACCAGGACTATATTCATACACTGTAATTATTGTATTAAGTATATTATTTAAACGAGTGTATTTACAACTGAACAGCATCATGGGAGATTTATGTTCGTAATTTAAAATAAAAATACGGTGCGGGACACCGCACAACTTTCCGATACTTAGTGTAACTATATCACGGAATAAGTTGCAGAAACAAAACAAACGATGGAACAGATTTGCCCTTGGGCACCATAGTACCAAAGGGCCAATTCCTTCCAGCGTGTCTTTTTGTCTTTTTTTGCTATGTTTCATAGATTTCGTGTTAAATATGTATATTATAAAAGTTTCGGAAAGTGGCCTCCATTGATAGCTCTACATGAATATGTTTTTGCATAGATGCCATATTTAGCCAGCTTTATGCAAATGTATGTTTGAAATTTTAGGAAATAATATCTCACAAACTATGCTTCGCATGAAAAAATGTTAAAGATATTGAAATGTAGAGAATTGGGATCTCTAAAGAAAATATTTTTTGTTTGCCAGTAAGACGCAAATTTATGTTTTGACATTGAGGTTAAGTGCCCTAGTGCCCTTTTTTACCAACCGATTTTGCTGAATCTTGAACCAGGTCTGAATGCAAAGGGACTGAATCTGTGTGCCAAGTTTTGTTCCGGCCCGTTGCTTGGTTCCGCCGGAATTTGTCCACAACGGGCATACAATCCCACACACGGACACCAGGCCAAAAACCATTTTTTCGGACTCAGGGATGCGTGATTCGTGGAGATCTATTGAAACCCCTATATCGAATTTTTGGGGTGAATCCGATACTTTCCTATACATACCTTCGGTAGTATCGGAAAGTAAAAAGGTAATTGAAAAAGATGCTGTTTGTCTGTGGTATAATGTCTTTTGTCTTATAATGCCATACGCATTTGCAGACGTATGGATGCTTCAAAGAAGAAGAAATATAGCTTTATCTTTTTTATATTCTTACGTCCATTGCACAAAAATATTCTTTTCCTTCATTTATCTTCATAACAATCATAATTTCCCTTTTCATTTGTTTCATTGTGAATCCTAACATACAAATTTTTTTGAAACACAAAGGCAGGAAACAATATGTGATTAATTCATGCGGCGTCATAATGTCTTTTGTATTCTGCTTTGTGCTTTATTCAACTTGTGATATCCTTGAACCGAACTTAACAGCAAAAGGAACATATTCGTCCTAATCTCGTAGTTCAGTTATAACAAAACGGTACGAACGAAGCATCGGAATTAAGTTGCTGCGTAGAGTAGTGAACAGAATTTTTTTTTAGAAAATTTCATGCAAGCGCAAAAGTGTTGATCTTATTGATCGTATCATAAATTTCTATTCCGGAAATGGAAGGATATCCATTAATAAATTAAAATCTGAGCACTTTTTATGCGCTTATGCAGAGATTTTGAAATTTATGTGCATTTTCTGCTCGAATTAAAATATTTGTTTATCCAAGCATCCAATGGTATTTATTATAAATCTATTATTAATCAAGTGTTGCCGAATTGCTATTTCAATCGGAATGCCGATAAAACAATACGTTTGTTCTCAACTCAATTGTCATTAGTTACAGAGTATATTATAACGTTCCACGGTTCAATTATTCGTTTAATCCGTTTCTGGCATCGACGCAGGATAACGAGATCATCTATCATTGATACACAGATTTGAAAAATATAAGCTTAAATATTTTTTATGGTTCCAAAAACAATTTAAAATAACAATATGTAATTTACCATTATTAATTTAATCATTTTTACCATTAAATAGTAAGTTATTAATTTTATCCGTAAACAAAACAACTTCACTTGACGAAATGTTGTAAATTTATTTTTAAGTTGAAAACTTATTCGTGGCTCCAGTTTGAACAATAATGTAAACACAAAGAACTTATTCGCGGCGTATAAACAGAAGTAGGATGAAGAACACGAAGTTATAAAAGTTTCCAACTAATTCCACCCTTTTATATAATTTGTAGCTTGTCTGAAAACTACATCACGTTTGCTCGTGAAATGAGAGAAATGGGACACTTTTTTAAATGCATGATCTTTCCTTCCAACTTTTTCGTCAAAGGAAACTAAAACCGGAAACCCTATTTTTTGGACATTTTATTACTTACGACAGGAGAGCACCTTAATCTCTATTTGTTTTTCAAATTTCCTTTGTCTCCTTGTTCTTCGTGTCCGTGTCCTTTTTCCTAACTTTTTATATCATGTTTTAGTAACACTGACACGTTCATAAGGTCCTTCACAATTACTCAACTCAATAAGATTACCCACAATTCATGTCAACGTCTAGTAACTAGTTAGCTAAATTGTGCACTCGGAAAACTTAGTTTCGATTGCTCTTAGGCGGCTTGGGCAGACTAAGAAAAACTTTTAAATCTAACTTTAATGGTGGTAAAGATCCAATTCGAACAAATCTGCTTCGTCATTCGCAAATACTTAGTAAAGTAGTCGTTGAATAGTTTTAATGTGTAAAGTTGATTTAATTTTACTTCACTTCCATTCGAATTTCGAACACTTCTTATCCCAAAACATCGGAAACAAACTTCTTGTCCAATTTCTTTGGTGCGCTTGGGAGCAATCTTGTTCTGTTCCCAGCGTGTATAAAAGAAATTGTGAACCTGAACCAAGTTGAAACGTTGAATGAAGTAAATGGAGCCAAGGGTGTTGTTATTTGATATTTTTGCATGTATATAATGGAAACAAAACGCAGAAATTGCAAGGGGAATGAAATTATCGATTAATTTTTCTACTTTTTTTACAAATACAAAACATTTCGTTCCCGTTCATATACCTAGATTTTTTGTATACTTAATTTAATTACACGTAAACATTTCGATTTTTTACGATGATCATCACCACAAATTTTTCACGCACGTGATTCTGTGCACATCTTCCTCATTATGAATAATTCATGCTCCCCTTGTTTTATCTGTGCGGTTGTATATTCCGTTCATTCCCGCATTTTGTGACTCTTCCTCTTTTCTCTTTGTAAGTCCTTGTCCATTCTTCATTCAGGGCATTGTGACTGACTACCCCTTTGATCGTGTTCCGGTATTTTAAAAATACATAAAGATAGTAAAACTTAAACTACGCATGAAATCAACAAGAGCAAAAGACAATCCACGCTCGAAAAATAAAAATATCAGCTCATAAACAGGGGGCGTGATGGCTTTGTGATCCTGCATAAAACGACAACATCTAACAACTAAAAATATTTTGTCATCCAGAAAAATATTATGCAGTACGACTAAAAATCCAATATTTGTATATTGCGATAAAAAACACTCCTTTAAACGGGTTAATACGCTTCAATATTTTATTGCAACAATTAGGAACTTTATGGCATTTTCAACGGCAATTTATTACCACCTGCCCCCTTCAACTTTATACTACACACCAAAATGACGTGAACATTACCCAGCAATTTATTATAAGTTGTTGATTTTGATGGCTTTTTGCTCTCGCATGTGTTTTAAGTTTTTACTGCTACATTTACGACGTTCGTCACGAGAGCTAAAGTCCTGAAACTTTAATTTTCAGCATTTTCAGCAGTCTCCTACTATTCCCATACATGCAGAATTATGAACGAACTATATATACTTACGACAGTAGTTCGGTTCAGACGTAGTTCAGTTCGCGAGCAGACCACCGAAAGAAAAAGCATTGAGTAAAATATACGACGAGGGTATGTATAGACATAGAGATTTCTTATCCAAGAATCAGTCCTTAGCAATAAAACGATCATTTTCTGTTAACCCAGATCCTTTCTGATCCACTCATGAGTTGCCCCTTGTGTTATCCCCCAATATGCCATTCACAGGTAGATTTTATTTCTTCTTTTCATATACTTTTCGTACTCCTAGTCATAAGCAGAAAGCTTCTTCATTGTCATGGTAAATGATGGGCAACGAAAAGATTTTCTTATAGATTAAATATCCTTTGATTACTTTTCATTTTCATAAAACTGACTTTAATGTTCTGAGTTAACAAAGAAAGAATCCTATTATTGGTTTGACGTTTGACTTAGATAGGTCTAGGTCCTAGAATGAATTTGATTATATCATTTTACTGGAGTTTCGATAAATTTTGTGTATTTTCATTATTTATCTTCTATATTCGCAGCGTCCTACTGCTTTTTTCCTGTGGTGTCCTTTCACTTTCAGTTATCTTTCTTAACCGTTGGTTATTCCACTGCTTTGTTGGTCACACGTTCCTTTTAGTTCTAGTTTCTGTTTTCCACATAACCAATTACGTCTTGAGTTTATTTAACAACAAACAAAAAGTGTTCAAGGAAAAACTGAATTAGATTTTGAAATTTTTCTTTTCCGCTTTGTTTTTAATTTATTTTTTTTACGCAGTGTTAACTTCGTAATCTTATACAACTTTAGCCCTACAGTCAAAGTGAAGTAGAACATAAAATGTTAATCAGAATGAATTTTTCGCTTGTAGTATTCCTTACAATACTTGAAACTTGCAAACATATTTTGCCTTCTAGCGAATAAATTTTTTTAATCAATTAGTTCAATTAGTTCAAAAGGTATTAAAATATTTCTCACTTCTTGAATAATACATTTCGTAGCTTGAAGTTCTGAAGTTTTCCACTTCAATAAAACAACAACTCAACACTTTCAACCTGTTCACAGTTGCAGTGCAATAAGCACTTTTGCAACTATTTTGACTATATAGGCAGAGGCGTAGCAAGAAATGTTTGGTGTAGTATTTAATCAAAACATAAAAAAAATTAAAATAAGAGGGTTTTAACCCCATTTATGCTTAACCCGGCGGTATAAGTTAGTCAAATGAATATAATTTTGAACAATAACATTCGTAGTTTGTGTCTTACCAACACTAACAACAACTTGTGAAAACCAGCATCAGTGACTCAGACACGTGCGGCCTTTTCGTCCTAACAGGACTCATCAGCATGCCTAGTGAGTGTGACACTGATTTTCCCAAGCCAAAGTTGTGTCTTATACGCCCAAAATACTGTATATTGTTCAAAAGACGCAAGACGCAAAAGAAGCAAGTCGTGCGTGGTATACTCTAACTAACTTGCTATGGCTAAATCCTACTCGAGGTCGCCAGCATCGCGAATTGAAAATCAAATGTTCAAGTAGTTCAAGTAATTTAACTTAAACCGTGGGTTAAGCATAAATTGCGTCAATACCCTCTTATTTTAATTTTTTCATAATACTGGCGCTTAAACTACTTGAACATTTGATTTTCAATTCGCGGTGCTGGCGACCTAGAGTAGGATTTAGCCATAGCAAGTTAGTTGGAGTATTCCACGCACGGCTTGGTTATTTTTAGGTCTTTTGAACAATATACACTAGTTTGGATATAAAGGACACTACTTTGGATTGGGAAAATCAGTGTCACACTTACTAGGCATGCTGATGAGTCCTGATAGGACGAACGGCCGTACATGTCTGAGTCACTGATGCTGGTTTTCACAAGTTGTTGTTCGTGTTAGTAAGACCCAAACTACGAATGTTATTGTTCAAAATTAGATTCATTTGACTAACTTGCACCGCCGGGTTAAGCATAAATTAAATTAAAACCCTCTTATTTTAATTTTTTCATAAACCTGGCGCTTAAACTACTTGAACATTTTATTGAGAAAAATTTTAGTTTAAATAAACATATGAAATATTTTTTTCGTTGCGGGCCCTTAAGCACTGCTTTCCCTCGCTCCATAGTAGCTACGTCCCTGTATATAGGTTGAGGAAAGTTGGCCTCGTTTTTTTCTTTTCTTCGTGATACTCACTTCACCTTTTTCAGTTTCCCTAGTATTTGTATGTTGCTTTATTTCTTTGTATTATAGCTTCATAACCCTACTTTGCTAATGTTGGATTACTTAAAAAGTAAATATCCGGTGAAAGTACGTTCATGTTCTTTAAATCTATAAACAAACCGGGACTACGGCATTTTGGATAATCATTTTTATAACAGAATGTAACGTAATTATGTATCCCTTACGGTCGTTACTGAATGGCCTCGATGAGGTCCTTCGGCTCAGCTCAGGGGAAGGTTGAAGTTAGGTGGATTGATTTGGGCGCCACTCTGTAGTCATCCGGAGATTAGGAATAGAACAATTATTTAATGCTGAACATATGTGTATTTATTATACATTCACAATTACTGGATTTAACTATTCAACACGCGGTCACGTTCTAATACGGTTATCTTATTACATGTATACTTTGCTTCAGTGCAACCGCGGTCGTCTTCTATCCCAGACTAACTTATTATTATGCTGTACAATCACAATCTTATCCACTCTTATCATTCACCCAGGTGTGGGCAGCACCGTACATGCATTCTCCCATACATACCAACAGTAAGGATGTATACATATATACCAGTTATGCAATACAAAGATCATTCACACTGAAATACAATTTGGAATGCATTCACACTTTTACATTACAAGAAGTGCTCCTACATTTATTTCAGTAATTTTCTATTCGAGCTAATAAAACAATCATTTTGCAAATGTATTTGAAAATGCGAGTTTGTTGAATTATGCGGGATCTAGGAATAAGACACAAACATCTAATTTATCGTTGCGCACGGAAGTAAGTTTTTTATACTTTTATTGAGTCATTATGTGAAGATGAAGTCAGACAAATCGGTCAAAGTTTATCACCACAATTTCCAACGCCTATAAAGAAAACGTAGGCGCAACAAGAATGGAAAACAATTCAAAGTCCTATTTAAAATACAAGGGGAATTAATTTTGAACAAAAAAATATCAGATTAACTATGAAAACGTATGATTCTGAAATCTGTGTTAATTTTTAAATTTCCTATTTTTCAAAAATGGCACCCAATAAACGCTCACAGCTTCTCTAGGTTTTTTAAACTCACTAATACTCAGTAAATCCTTCATATTAGCGAAATTCAGCACCATCTACATTTAGTTTACTTTTAAAGACCAATAGTTTGAAGAAAATTAATTGTAATTCAATATTACATACGAAACGGAGGCATAAGCAATATTAAATTCGGTTAACCGTCTTAACAATTAATGACAACTACTTTCGCACCTAATCCGTAGTCGAAACAATTCACTTAACAATTGTCGATGCATAGACTATGGTAATTCGTCGCATTGGCTTGAATGGTCGCTCTTCGACTTGAGTTGCACAGCTCCCGAAGCTCAATTGGTTAGAGCGTTGACCCGGAATGCCAAGGTTGCTGGTTCGATCCCAGCCGGAGAGTTATTTTACTAGATAGTGTTACATATTGACTTGGTTACAATTTAGAATAATTTACTGTAATTCAATATTACATACGAAACGGAGGCATAAGCAATCTTAAATTCGGTCAGCCGTCTTACCAATTAATGACAACTACTTCCGCGCCTAATGCATAGTCGAAACAATTCTCTTATACGTTTTATTTAAATTCCGAAGACACATCAATTACTCAATGTGAATTGAGCAGTCGGCACGGCACACGTCTAGCATAGAACTGCTTTTAGATTATTATTTAGATTATTTACTAGCTCTTAACCACCGCCGATACCGTCGCACGGCTCCTGGCATTCGTGATTCGTTAAAGTGCATCTGCATTGTGCTTTGCGCCAGTTTAGTGTGGCCCACTCAGACCCAAATTCATTGACGACGAAGAAAATTTCAAAAGTTGCATATAGAAAACAATGCTCAAAAATGGGAGGAAAGAACTCACCTCAAAATTGGGTTTCTCGGTTATCTTCGGTTTCATCGTATTGAAAACATAACGTGAATAGTTGGTTTCATCTGAAACAAACCAAAATTGTTTATGCTGCCAGAGTGGCTACCAACCCACTAAACAAGGAACACCATACCGCATGAATTTAACGTCACAACGGAATCAGGATTTTAACATTTTTTTCAGAAACGTTGCCGACATGCGGCTACCACATTACAAAATAAACGTTAATTTTGTAACGGATATGTGATGTGTGCAACGTAACATTATAATTTTGAAAGTTTACACAATATCACAATCACCACATAATAGTAACATCCAATTTATAACATGCCTACATGTCACTGTAATGTTATAAAAGTATTGTGATTGTGATGTTAATGAAATGTTACTTTTTAAACATGGATGTGATATTTAAATCATGATATTATTTTTTAATGTTAAATACATGTGAAAATATTAAAATTAAAATGAAATGTTAGAAAGTTCAACATTCACAGCTTAGAGCACGCAGCAAAGCATATAGTGCGTCTGTTCCGAATCTGGCTCACGTTTAAAACACGACTTATGATACATGTTGCTTAAACTACTATCATTGGTATCCCCGATATCGACTATGACAATCACAATCTTGTTGCGAGGTTAAACGTGTGAGCGAATAATAAGTAGCCGTATAGGGAAGGCGAGATGTTAGAATATTGGAATTGCCAGAACCTTTTCAGTAGGTACGTCCTTAGTAGGGGGGCTATGCGGGTTCTGGCTCAAAATCTCATGTATTTTTAAATGGAGGGTAAAATCGGGCCCAAAGTGGTGGGGGTAAAAGTGGGGATAAAATAGAGTGCTCTGATTGGTTGAACTCTGGAAGTGGCGGGAAATTCAAATTTTGAATTTCAACACAATTCGCTCACCATTCACTTCGCTCACCCTTTGTCATACGTTTATCTCCAGCGGCCTTTTAGCCTTCCATTATCTGATGTGACCTTTTCGCATTTCTGTAACCAATAAAAATGACGCATGCGCAGCCAACATGCCTCTTGTTGATTCAAACTCTATTTTATTTTAATTAATTAATATTGCATTGCGCGCGTATACATTTTGATCTGCCTAGCTGTCTCGAACCGACAACCTTCTAGTCACTAGATCAAGCATAATATGCATTGACCTGTTAGGTTAATTAGATAAGATGCTCTTGTTATTTGCATAAGACGTCGTGAGTATGTTCGATGTGTGGGCGATGTGTGCACACGCACGCAGCTACAAGTTCATGCACGTATGTACACCGCTCTACACCGCTGCTATAATATTTACATTATAATTCAAATGGTGACTGAAGATAGGAGAGAGAAACTTTTTTTTACTCATTCCCTGCGATCATCGATTCCTATTACCACGGTATCTTGGAGTACCAAATACGCTTACCGCTTACAGTAACATTACTGCTCCACAGGATTTTGAGTATGCAATCGCAAATTGTGAAACTTAAAAATGTAACGTACAATGGATAAAAGGAATCGAATTACCTTCTTCCGACGAGGTAATATGTTAAATTATGATCACTGAAACAAAACAAGCAGGATTCAGCAGAAGGCACCTTTTATAGAAGCAAAACTTTTCATAACCGGACTTCCAATCCCTTAAACTAACTAAATTTCTGCGACTGCTTTCCTTGTCGAAACGACACGGTGTCTCGGAGCGATAATGAGTGTATGCTTGCTTCTTCATCGCACACAACTATACGGTCATCAAGTCGATGTGTTCACACGCACACGTAATTATGCATATGGACGTATATTTACTGCTGGCTACTTTGTGAAAAAGAAACTGGTGTGCATTTTGTTTTGTAACTTATTTTTCTCACTTGCGAACACAATTTGGGAATAATAGGAATATATGATGGTAAAATTAAAAACACGGTGCTGGACACCGCACAACTTTCCGATACCATATAGCTACACTATGTATAGGTGTAGTGTGTTAATACGTCATCATAGCACATTAGATTTTTGCAGTTTATTGTTTTGAGTTTGTTGCAAATTTCAAATTTTAAGAATTAATATATCACAAACC
>JARJEB010031933.1:0-15719 GCA_030264535.1 Liometoxenus newtonarum | reverse complement strand
AACCTCTCGTTAACCCCAATAAGGACTAACCTTATTGCCAACCAAAGCAAGTACGTTAAAACCAAGTACGTTTTGTGTGTTTACAACAACCTCTCGTTAACCCCAATAAGGACTAACCTTATTGCCACCCAAACCAAGTACGTTAAAACTGCTGTTGTTCCAGCAAAGACTTTATTTTCAATTTAACGAGTACCTACTACCTAGTAGGTAATGTAATTTGCAGATTACCTAGGTAAATTGAGAAATGAAACAATTTTCGGCACTTTAACGGATTACCCTAGTTAATCTGCACATTATCTAGGTAATCTGCAGAATAACTGATTTCCGCACTTTAGCGGTAACATTTATATACCGTTTATTGCCAGAATAGCATAAGATACGCAATGTTTATGTTAAAATTCGCAACTGACACGAGCCCCAGCCAGACAAACACTCAGCGCTGAACTTTAAAGAATCATACACAGTCGACGCTGAACTTTGAAGAATCAGCCATACTCAGCACTGAATTTTGAAGAATCAGACACACTTGGCGCTGAACGCTAAAAAATCAGACTCGCCTAGACGTTGCGCATATCTAGGTATTCCTGATATTACTTTAATGAAAGCTTGTACATACCCATCAAGCACATAGCTATAAGAAAAAAGACTACACATTGATGCCCATGCCCATATGAAGATTGAAAATGACTTTCTTAACCTTTTCTAAAAATGTAAATATTAAATACTTCAATTTATTGTACCATATTCGAGGCTTCGTTGCGAGCAAAATACAGGTGATTACCAAATATCGTAAACAATCAAACTATAATCGTTAGTAAATTTTGAAACATTTTAATTTAAACTTTGCGGATGAACTAAAGCAATTGTGAAATGAAATTTTTAAATGAAATAGTTTGGCGAAATAGCTTTGTTGTAACAACCAAACGGATAATGCGCCTAGGTGAAATGCTTATTTCTTCTATCTACATGTTACAAGTACCAATGTTAATAATTTAAAAGTGTTTGTAACAAAACAAATAGCTGAACATTAATTTCACGCATGCAAACAATAGCCAGCAACTTACAATACGCCGTGATGATGGGTGAAATATTGCTCTGGCTTTCTTAACCGGCCGGCTACAAGACAGGTTTCTATTACAACAGTATAGTCACTAATGCATTAATATTTAACTATTGAAGAAGACAATCAAGGAAATTCTTCGTCGTTCACATATTCACATACAAGCCATACTTTTATTTTTATATATTCGAATAGTGCAAGGCCTCCCTCTTTAATCATCAATCTCAAGCATTGGGAATGAAAGGAGATGCCACACGGAAAAGGGGACAAAAGAATTCATTAAGTTATGTCAGTTCATGTCCAATTAATATTATGCATTGACCATAAAAATCTTGAAATAAGTCAATGATTGCTCATCGCTATAAATACAAACTATTTTGTTATTTATTGCTTCTTTATGCAAAAACTAATAAAAAAGAAAGCAGAAAAAAATACATGATAATGTGTTTTTGATAGATATGAATTAATTTAGATAAAAAAAAGTAAATACGTACGTACGGTAACTTGCAATAAGCCAAAACTTAATAAATTATTAATGTTCTTAATATAATAATGAATAAAAAGTTATTATGATTACTTACTTGGAATCTGTTACAGTAGCAATAATCGTAAAAGTACTTAGTGCAATTAAAGCCTTCCAACATAAAAATTGTTTATGATAAGAAAACTAAGAGCGACTATTTTTTCTTTCTTATGTTATATTTTTTATTTAACCTCCACACTTGCATTAAGTATATAAGTTATTTTATTTTATAATATCATATCATAAGTAGTTTTGTAATTATGCTGCTGGTCATGGGTCCCTCTAGGCAAATAAGTAAATAATTGTAATAAACATTTTAATGTCCAATTGATATGTGGTAATAAATAATACACCTTTATTGA
Source organism: Liometoxenus newtonarum (assembly GCA_030264535.1). Taxonomy (NCBI): domain Eukaryota; kingdom Metazoa; phylum Arthropoda; class Insecta; order Coleoptera; family Staphylinidae; genus Liometoxenus; species Liometoxenus newtonarum. Next base: position 13,774 of record JARJEB010031933.1, on the reverse strand, counting down.
GGAACACTATAGAGACAATTAGAAAATAAAAATGTTTACTTGTAATATACTCCACGACAAGTCCTTATAGTCATCATTTTTATTATTAATTTTACTTAAAGCTACAGTTACTGTTGCTTGTATTTCATATAGTTTCTTAGATTATAGAGTCCTGTGTCAGTGTGCTTCTGTATCTTGTAGATTTTATTATGTACGGACGGATAATAAAAAGTATGGCTTCATAATAAAAAGCCATTATTAAATTAAACTAGTGAGGTTTTTCGAAACGTTTTTCAGGTGCTGTCTTGCTGTTTCGATGCTTTCATATTGATCAGTCTTAGCATTGTTACATCGTCGATTAAACCGAAAGAAACGTCGATATATTGGCTTCACTCATTTGCATAAGTATAGGTTCAGATCTTTGGTTTCCTTTTAATCAGACGCTTTTGTGCGCGCATTTGCGTAACCCAATGATTATTGAGGTACGCACAATTACCTCTGCACTATACAAAAATAATTATTTTCTATTTTTAGACAGTACTATAGTACAGACGGAGTAAACTAGATTTTTGTTGTCAAATTAAATTCTAATAATATATTACAGGCGATTTTACATATAAAAACAGCTTGTCTCAGTATTCTGCTCCCTGAATTCTTATACAGAAAAATTGTTATAATATTGGCTATCATAGAGCCAAAGAATTTCGCTGAAATAGTTAAATCGAACTTATTAACCCAAAAGACGATCACTTTTAGACTACATATCATCCATTTGACAATTCAACACTGGCGGATAATCAACACACAAATAACTAGCCAGTGCATACCTGGATAGTCATTAATTTCGAGAGGAGGACTAATCGGGAGGACATTAAGAAGTAACAACGAATGGCCAGTGTCATCTACATGGCAGCACCCAGTTCTTTATTTGAGGCTCAAGCCAAGCCCCAATCCACTTATCGTCCGTTTGGCAATGCAATACTTGCGATGAATCAACACACTAATAACGAAACAAATTATTCTCATGCGCAGTTATATAATTCGAGCGGGCTTATTAACCCAAAAGACGATCCCTTTTAGACTACATATATCATCCATTTGACAATTCAACACTGGCGGATAATCAACACACAAATAACTAGCCAATGCATACCTGGATAGTCATTCATTTCGAGAGGAGGACTAATCGGGAGGAGGAATGGCCAGTGTCATCTACATGGCAGCACCCAGTTCTTTAGTTGAGACTCGAGCCAAAAGCCCCATTCCTCTTATCGTCCGTTTGGCAATTCAATACTTGCGATGAATCAACACACTAATAACGAAACAAATTATTCTCATTCGCAGTTACATAATTCGAGCGGGCAATCAATCGGGAGGACAACAAGAAGAAACGACTGTAATCTGATTTCTTGCTGTAAATCCTTAAAAACCTTGTTTAAAACTAGACATTTATTAAAAATTGCTTAGTTTAAAGAAAGCACCTAATCAATACACCTTTTTAAACTCATATGGCTATTTGCGCACCCAACTAACCAGTTCATTTTAACTTTTAACACTAACTCAAGAGTCAATCAGATTAATATATTCAAATAAGTAGATAACTCAATACTCGCACGCACCTCTTGCACTCTTTAAGTATGTACCTATTCTATACGAATCCGTGTAATTTAAATGTACAAAGAAAATGTATATTTATGGCATTTACTTATGCAAACTAGAGCTTGTGTTCGCCAGCTACAGAGTGCGTGTGCGTAAATCTATACAGATTTAGCAATTGGAAAACTCGGGCAGCCATTCTATTGCATTTTATTATAATAAAATAGCTTTAATTAGTGGATAACTATTATTCGTACCATTGTGTACCATTTTGTTCTATTTGTATACCTATATTAAAATATTAAATTAAAATTGGAAAATAACAAAGTATAAGTAATTAAATTAGATTTGTTGATGCCACCGTTACAAACCACTATTCTTATTCTTTGTTTGCCCCTTAAGGGGGTTTTTTTAATTAATAGGTTCAACTAAAAGCCGCACATTTGAGCGAGTAGCTTGTTTTTAGTGGACGGTGGCCGTGTTTGCGCTCTAGGCGAAAACGAAATTTTTATGATATATTGCAGGCTATTATTGTTTTAGAAAATGAAGCCATTAATTCGTTTCATTCCTTTGTACTTTGTTCTGGCAAGAAGATGCTTTGTGCATGATGTTCAAAACTTGAACGTAAATCATTGATTCATTATGGATAATTAATTTCACTAGTTGTCCAGTTTATTTCTCTTTATTGTTAAACATACACAATCGCAAAGACCAAACGAAAATATTAAACAAGCAAATTCAGTCAGGGAGGTAAATCGCGCCAGCAAAGAAAAGTGTATCTGCAAATGAACATCAAAATTATACGTCCTATAAAGATATTCCGAAACCAGATCACTATATGTTTTTGATAACGAAATTGAAGTATTCCTAGAAATTCTTCGAAACTCAACAAAGTACCTCGAAACATGGTATTTGAAATTAGCATGTTCTTTAAGCAATCTATGCCTATATAACGCATGCATGCCGCATTCTCCTATAATAGCTAATTAGAAAGCAATTATGGAAGTTACAAATAATCGCACCGCGGTCGTCTACTAGTCTTCCCTTCAAACGTTCAAACAACTCGGTTGTTATGTAAAAGGTATGTTATAAATTTCAAGAATTTCCCACCCTATTGAGACGCCCTAATGTAACTTTACTATAGGTATACTAAACTACGTTTGATTTTTTGTCGTTGTTATACTCGTATGTTAAATTTTTATTTTTTCTCCATCTTCGTCTTGTTCTTCCTCGTGTAACTTATCAAGAGTATGTATTGGTAGAAGAAGCACCTGTAAGATTTAGTGCTTCCATTAACGACGTGCCACTTTCACGCTGTGAAGCGAGACTATTGTTTATGGGGCTTCTTGAATCCGGTATGCTGGTAGAGATGTGTGTGCATTGGTGAGTGCGCTTGTATGAACCTATATTTTCGTATATATATATATATAACCAACCATAGCCTACAGCCCAATTTGATGGAGTCAAACAATCAAAATATTAATTAAACATTTCAAATTTTCGGTAATAAGGCACACGCACAAGATTGTAGATTCTTATTAATTACGACCAGCGCCTGTATTGATTTAAAAGTTAAAACCTACGTGCTGTTTTTCATTCCATATACCTACCCAAGAGGGGTAACAAAACTATAAATAAAAGAAAAGATAAAGCACAATAAGACACGATTTTTCGTGTCGGACGAAATAATATTCAATAGAATGTTACAACTTGTGTTAACAAAAATAAAATGAATTCCTGTATGGTATGGGGTATTTTTTTCTCACAATAAAGTAAAAATTTCCTTTTATATAAGCACGTGTTGCGCGTTATAATGTGCGCAGTGCCGTTTGCAAATTTACGATTTGTGTCCGATTTGTCTGATATAAATGTCCTCTCATAAAAGTTAATGAATCATTGTGATATTTTAATGCTGACAGCAACCCAGTAGGATGCTGATTGACAGGCGAGATTGTCGAGTGACAGAAATACTATTCGAACCGAACGGTTTTGCTGATGCGCAAGGCTGAAAAGTGAAGCGCGAGATGCTAAGGAGATGGAGTCGACTAACCAGTTAATAATCGCCCACACAATCATATGGACTTTATTCATTGATAAAAAACAAATCGTGTTTGTTATTGAAAGCGAAATTGCAGAAACTATATAAATTGGAAATAATGTTTCGTCCTTAAATGTGGTGAACAAGAACAGTTAAGTCGCAAATGATACATAATGAGGTTCAAGGAAACGATTTAGTTCCCGATACAGGTGCCTAAAGCATACCTAGGTATATATTTACAGAAGTCAATGTTGGGGCTGTTGGTAGCATCAGATCAGAAGTAGGTATATAGTTCCGGATCCGGAGCAGAGAAGGTGATGCTCTCTCTCTCTCTCTCTCTCTCTATCTCTCTGCTGGTCACTAGTGCATTGTGTATAATATAAGTGAACGCATTATAGAAAACGCCACATAAGTGACCTCAGGCCGGCAGGTGCACCGGGTTTATTGACTCCGACTTGTTCCCATCACTGGTGCGTGGCTACAGCAGCAGCTACAGGCCGGCCGGCACCGGCACTCCACGCCGGTGAGAGTAAGTAAGTACTGCTTACGCCGCTTCAATCAATGGATGGTAACGACTAACGACGAACGTGGATATGTAAGGCAGCGAAACGAACGGCAGCATCAGCAGGGTGCGGTCACGGGACCCAGCGCGCCGGCCGTGGAAAATGTAGCTCAATTTGAAAAATGAAAACGCGTTTGTTACGCGAAGAATGCGGGATGTAAATCAAAACTCGATACAATTTATCTGCTTTATATGGCGTTATGCCGGCGACTATGTGTGCGATGTGTAGCGCGAAAAGATGCGGATGGCCTGTGCCTGTACAAACAAGAATGAGAACGAACCGGACTGATGGCGCCTCTAATATCCTTCGCATCGCCGTTCGTCGTTCAACAAACAGTTCGACAAACACAAGTCATACCTACAATTGACGCACACTGCTAAATAACTCTTCATACAATTCATCGTAATAGGAAGAACCTGACTTTCATTCTAACAGGAATGTCCACTGTCCGAGCAAAAGATTTTTTCTTAGATCATTATGCGAAACGTTCCATTGGTATTGTCGCCAAGGACATTTGAAGATTTGACCGTAATTTACCACATTTTCGAAATATATAATCAAATAAGGTATAGAGCGACAATACCAATGCACTCAATCACTGAACTTTTCAAATAAGGATTTGTACTATCATCAATTAAGCATGAGAGGACAGAATACTGAAATAATGAAAGAATGCCTTATATTTTATAACAATGATAACTTTGCTTTGCTTTCGGCTGTAAATCGTAGATAATAATTTCATAATAGTCAAGTCAAGGAAGATATGAAAAAACCTCAACAAGTTAGTTTACTAGGAATTTCGACTTTTTATAATGCCATATTTAATTATAATTGTCTTGGTTATGTTGCAATGCTGTTTTTCTTCTTTTTTGTTGTTGTTGTTCTTAACTTCAACATCTCTTGTTCACTTCGATGTATTCTGAGCAGTGGGGCCCGCTCATTGAATTTATAAAGATGAGCACCAGTCTCGTCCGTTACTTTTTTAATTGGCTCTTTTAATATTTAATGAGTTCAATAAAATAAAAATGGTACAGGTGTTATAGAGTTTTTAAAGACCTCGATACCAATTGAAAGGAATACAAAAAAACAAACCGCGTATAACTATGTAAAAATAGAATACAAAAATATGATGAACATTGAACAAGGGTAAGTACTAAGTACTAAGTACCAAGTGTCTAGTTAAAGAATTGATTTTCTACGTGATATGCTCTTACATCTAACAGACATTGTTTGATTAATCAGCGTTCGTTTAACATATTTGCGCAATTATTTAATGTCAAATTATGTTACAGATTATTAGTGAATGTATTCTTTAACAGGCGATAATTTGCATCCCGGTTGATTGAAATCTGCGGTGGTCTAAAATGTTTATTCGTTTTTACCTTCATCCCATGCACAAATAAGTTTTGCTTGAATTGCTATATTTCTGCCAAGCATAATAAAATGGAACAAAATGCGCATTGCACGCCAACAACGTATTTACAAAGCGTGCAATTAATTATTTCTCTGGTCCTGCATAACTAATTTTTCACTTTTACATTTTCGTTTTTCTTCATTTTTCTTCGTTTTGCAAAGTTGATGTTAGTTAATTTTGTTTCCATTGCTATTTGAAGTTCATATTTGTTTATTATTTATTTTAACTTTAATAAATTATAAACTATATATAGATATGAGAAAAAAGCTTTTAATTTGAAAATATATTAACACCTGTTTTACTTGTCTCGACTTTCATTCTTTCATTCTGATGAAGAATATTTTGTACTGCGTATGTGCGTGTGTGACTGTAAAAAGTTATAAGATAAAATGCTCAAAAATTAAAATGCCTCACGCATCTTTATTAAACTATAAGATAATAAAGAATACGAATACATGTTGATCGTTGCAGACATTTACACGAAGTATGTACGAAGCAGATATAAAATGTTTAAGTAACGAGCGCACGAAAATCAAAACCGTAATCATTTTTGACTTAAGCGTCAAGCGGCGAGCACGCTTGTAAACATCGGAATAATTTAATTTCGTTACTTGTGCTTGTACATTTCTTCTAGAACAAGTAAATTATACAGGATGTTTCAAACATTGATGATAAGAAATATGTAGGTATATATAGGTAAGTAAAAATTCCCAAGAAGTATATTAAAAAGTTCCTTGGCTCGATAATTTGTGCCATCATCCGCGCGAAGCGCATGGATATAACACAATGCATGTCCGCCATCTTGAGACGCCGACGATGATGGGGCAATAAAGAAGAAATAAACTTAAGAAAAGTTTCTCATTTTCGGAAACCCCGGATTGTGATCTGATATGTAGTCTGCAATACCGATTTTCTTAATTTTGACCCTCTTCCTAGTACAACCAGTATGCTATACATTCATTCATAACAAACATGAATGCTTGTTTGATACAAGCACAATTATTATTCGTTAATAGTATTTCATGTTTTTTGCAAAAGCTTGAGTTAAATATGCAGGAAAATCAGGACAAGGGAAAATAAACGAAATTGCCTGTTTCATTGTTTTTTGTATGCCGTTATTGTTCAGCTCAAGTGTGTTTTGTTGTTCACTTGTATTCGGAATTCGGAACACAACGTTGAACGTTAGGTTGCTTATCTTCATCTGACATCTCAGTCTTTCACAACAAAGATGCAGTCGCTAGTCGCTACTCGCTAGTTTCGCGAGAGGAGAAGCGCTTCGATGCTTTTTAGACTGAAAGCTGAACAGCAAAAACAGAAACATACGAGTACGAGCATTGTTTGAATAAGAAAGCTATAGTTTATTGTATTAAGTTTGGATAAAAGGTGTTTTTACATATGTACCCTGCCATTCTTATTCGCATCCACCCTCCACTTTAGTACACTCAATTTTATACTCCTAACATACCGCTAGTTCCACTTTCAACTATACACAATCGCTTTGTGTTCTTGCTTTTATTCTTATTCTTGAATCTTGGACATATATAGATATACCTAGTAAAATGGGGGGCTTCCATCCTTAACAAGCTACCGAAAATTGAACAATAACACGGATAAAAATAAAAATAAGAATCGAAATAATCGCGATCGTTTGTTTTGTTTATGATTGCGTGAGAAAGATTTTTGAAGGCCACATTGTGGGTGCTGCTGCCTTCTTCAGTTCGTATATTCACGTCTCATATGACAATGAAAGAACTGAAAAGATTCGTTTCCTTTTATTCCTGTTTTATGTTGGTAGATATTTATTTACAACCGGCGTTATGGTACGTAGACGAACAAACCTCGCTTTTAATTGTCGTAGCTGCACTTCGGTTGATCATATGCAAAATTTATAACGCTAACTAAGTGTCACATTGAAGCTAAGCAACGGAGCAAAGTACTGAGTAGAGTTTTAAATGCTATTTATGATGTCATTGTAATAAAACACAGGAATGCTTTTCTAAATAGTTAGAGTAATTTATGTCTTTATTCTACTAGTCTGAGTTCCGTGTGTACGCCAATGAAATTTTCTTGTACCGTAAATTGAAAAGATACCACCACGATTGGAATTTTTGCAGGATAAAATTGGTGCACACCAGATTTTTACAATCAAATCAACATTGATTCCGTATTTACCGCCCTGGATTTCCTTAAAATTAGTTTTATTCAATTTAATTTAATAACGTTTTTCCTAGTGCAGTGAGTACAATATGTTTACTAATCATATCCAGGATCTGATAATGCAAAGATTTATGTATATTAAAAAAGTGTCATTTAATTTTATCTCTAAGATCACTGTTTTTTATACTTTATGTTATTAATGCATCCTTGTTTCTTCCACATAGTACATATAGGTACTTCAACATTTCTTTCGTAATATGTATTGGTAACATTTGTTAAAAAAAATACAGGAAACATAATATAAAAGATGGTACAACCTGTCGAAACTGATGAATGAGGTACTGCGCGTTGGCATCGTTGGCATCGTTGGCATCGAATCCGTGATATTTATTCATGCAATCGATTGTTTCGGAGGTACGTACATCGTAACTCTTGATGTTCGAGGAATTGGGCCAATCTTGATTTCATTTACAAGTGAAACGGACAAGAACACCAAGTTGCAAGTTGCAAGCAATAAACGAGAACGAGAACGGTAAAAGATGACGAACTCACAACACAACACACTTTTTGCTGAATAAGGAAGAAGGACGTGAGCATTGAGTCAATTACGAGATTTTCAAGTTATTGTTTTGATGCACAATCAATCTATAATAAGCACTTGCAAATGTAGAACAATAAAGGGAACATTTCGAAATATTTATGTCAAATTTAGTTTCCGATTTGAAAAATTACATAAAATACTTACTTCAATCCAGTCTAATTTAATAAATTGAGTAAAGTTTTCTAATCGAAAAGTAAATGTTGAGGTAACGATGCATTCATTTCTTGAATTGCGATTTCATTTTATGCGTTTTGCGTTTTACAAGAGGAATAGAAAGCAGGACAGTTGTTTTCTTACACGACTTAATAATAAATAAAATTATTTTAACAATTTTAAATGCTTCTTTATCCCTAAAATAATATACACGCAGAATTCCTTCTAAGTTTAAACATTTTAAATTATATAATACGAATGCACCCTAACATTCACAACGTACCCTATACATTTCACAACGCACCCTATAATTTTAACAACGCGCCCATGACATACATCAATCAGACTTCGAATCGATAGAAGAACGATTCTCAAAATTCAAGAACACACGTTTTTCACATAATTCATAATCTTAAAATAACAAATTCAAAATTGTAAACTGAGTCTGATTACCTATAGTAGGTAATATACATGAAGTGCCTTCTGTCTTTGTCTTCAATAACCTAACCACACAATGTGATTTTTTAAAATTTAAATATATACTTAAATGCTGTGTGTTCAATTTTATAAGTTACCAAGATGATCTTGTGGAATTGCATTTCAAGTTTGCGTGTTTTCTATCAACAAAACCAATGTAAAAAGCAAAGAAGCTGCGCCAAGTAGGAATTAAATATTAATTTACTGAAATTCTTATTCCTAACTAAACGCACGGCATGACTATATAATATACATAGATATACCTATATGTATACTTAAACAAGTGTATATATTTTAAGAACCATTATGTATATAAAAGTTTAAAGTAATATTTGAATTCATTAAATCTTAAGCACCTCAAAGATAAGTACGCGTGACAACTTGAGAGGGAAAACGTATTACAATGTTATATAGACGAAGCAAACATGATTTTCTGTAATCGGTCGGCTGACCCAACGGAATGCTGCAGGACGAGATTTTAATATAAACAATGGATGCTAGAGAGCGGACTCATCTTTAAGCCGACAATAAAATTATTCCGCAATCAATCTTTACGTATAAATCTTCGAAGCTTCAGCAGCTTCGATCATATACATAACGTACATTCACACATGTAGAAGAATTACCTATCCTGTTACGACGAATGAGACTCCGGGGAGAATAATAAAATAAAATGTAAGTATAAGAAAACAAAAAGAAAAAGTAACAAGAAGAAACCATTGTGAGAGTTGTAATAAAAAGGAGACATAAATTATCGATAAAGAAATATTTACGAGAACTCCGTTTACGTTATGAGTTATCGATTATCATGCGCAATATGAAGCAATCGTGTCCTGGCGTGTTCAATTTTATTGGATGTAACCTGGACTCAGGTGCGCAGAAAGATTCACAGCTGGAACTCAAAATTTTCAAGGTCAGAGTCATTCGGGCGAAAACTCTAACTTCAAAATGGTGTTTACTGAGTTACAATGTCATTTACAAGACAACGGAAGGCTTAAAACATGCCTGAACACTTGTAATATTCAAATTAGCCCCCCACAACGTATATCAATTAGGAATACTGTTGATAGTTCTCGTCATGAACTATAGAAGAAGTGATGAAAAATAATAATTATCTAATAGATAATGTGACATAAAGACAGTCATATATGTGTAATTATCAATCAATTGCTATTTAGACGGTTTTATTTGAACGAATTTATAAGAGAAGTAATTGGCTCCGTACCAGCCGCACCAGCAGTTACCGCAGCACCAGCCGCAGCACCAGCCGCAGCAGCAGCCGCAGCAGCAGCAATTGACGCCGTACCAGCCACAATTGCCGCCGCACCAGCCCCACAACGCATGAATACTGTTGATGGATCTCGTCTTGAAATAGAAGAAGCGATCAATAATAATCTCATAGAAAATGTGACTGACATAAGGACACGCTTATATGTAATTATCAATCAATTGCTATGTAGCCGGATTTATTTGAGAAGATAAAGCAATGAAGATTCTGCTCCAAATATATTTGCATAAGCATACTAAACGTCCGGTTGTGTAATTGCACTGTTTAATTGATGGACAATGTATTGCGATTTGTGATACCGATAAGGAGAGGGATTAAATTTAGTCTTTCCACTATTCCTCCAATCCGTTGCTACTGCGCTAGTTCTGCTTCTTGTAAGCCAAAAAGGCAAAGAAACCAAATGGAAGCAATAAGAACGGTATAATGAAGAAGGCAATTAAAGGCGAGAGAGGCGCACACTGAACGGATTTATATTCTTCGGAATCTAATTATCGAGTCGTCGTGATCTTGTTGTAAATGTACTCACATTTTAAGTTTAATTCCATCGATGTGCTCATGCAACCAAGCATTCTCCGGCAAGAAGTGGGTTTTCTTTTACTTTTATTGTGTACATCAGTCTGTGATGCTGCAATGTAATAGTTAGGTTAGGTAATGATAGTAGTATGGTAAATCTTGAATATTATCGTGTTTTGTTAGACTGTTGGACATATTGGTTGAAACTTTGGGATGGGAGTGATGGGAGTTGAGTAAGTTATGATTACCAGTGTCGAGATGTGCGTGTGACAGCATATATCCTGTAGGTTTTCTCTATTTACTGACTTTCAGTCTAAGGATCACTGAGTAGCCGAGTACTGTGAGTCAGTGATGGATCTCGGTAAATCTAGTCTAAGAAATGCTGAAACAAGACCCCTGCGTCGTTTCGATTCAACGCAACAACTACACATCTAATCAACGTTTCTTCGTTCCTTCGTTGGTTTGGTGTTGTCATTGTATATGCGTAAATTGTCATTATAGTGTTAAGCTTCATTTAGTTTTCACCAGGTTCTTAAAAGAAGCTCGCACTTATATTTTCCAGCGGAATTAAATGAAATTCCAAAGTTTCAAGTAAGCAGCTTCGGCAGTTAAAAGCAAGCTCTCTCACGATGATTATTTAGAATATAATAAAATTTACGTTTAACGTAAGTGTGCGCGGTTATGGCGCTAGAAATAAACTTCCCATTCGGTGACGTATTTAAAAAACTGGAATTTATAAATGACGATGGCGTAGATGCTGATGAGCACGAAGAAGCAAACTTACAATCAAATGATATATCAAACAACATAAACCGTATCTATCAATATTGCCATAGAAATAGTAGGTGCTTATATGTACGTACACCAGATCCGGACTCATCACACACTTGCAATAGTTAATTTATGAGTTGACTAGTGTTAGATATGCACGTACTATAGTAAAAGATAAACAGCGATAAAGTTGCTTTTACACAAGAGCAATTTTTTCTCTCATACCTACTTCTACACATAGATACAACTTAGAGCGATGAACAACAACACAACACTTTACGGAATGTTACGAATGAAGATGAAGAAGGCAACCAACCACTTCGCTTATACTTCTACCTTCATCAGAGCCGTCGACGTCCATCGTCCATGCAGAGGTCACGCAAGTACGTGGAACTTTTAAATGGACCTTTCACATATAAATAATAATTTTATGCATAATTATCAACTATTCCGACCTCTTCTAATCTTCTTTAAGGTGTAATAAGTAGTTTTGGATCTAACCGCTTCAACCGCTTTGAACATCAACCAATTCAAGCAAAAGCATCAAGTTCCTGTTCCACTCTCACTAACTTTACCATTTAAGTTAGCCACAATTCTAGAATGAATGGTTAAAACCTTGCTAAGCATTTGGATTCGAAGATGAGCTTCTTCAATTTGTGCCGATGCTTCATCTCCTTGTTGCGCTTTTTCTTCATCTTCATCATCATCTGTGCCTCTGCTTGTAAAGTGTTTAGCAACAAACAAGCGGCTGTAATGTATGTGTATTAATGACCAATGTGTTTTTATGAAAAAGCCATTGCTTGTTCCGATCGCGTCCACATAGTCGACTTCAGACAACACGATATATCATCATTTAATTGCCGTTCATTACAAATTTGCTTAAGCAAGTAGTACTTAAGACACCTCTTAATACAGAAAACACATGAGTCTTACTTACCGTATTAAATTACTGAAAAAGTATTGAAGTATTGAAGTTGTTTTCTTCACTTTTATAATTGAAATTAAAGCCCTTCTATTGTCTATTTATTACTTGTCGCGGAAATTATTGTAAATGTCAACTAAGATTAAATTACATTGACAGATAAAAAAATATGCATGTTTCCCACATCATCATGCAGTGGTAATCAAGAAATCCTTTCTGTTGCGACTTGATATATCGACTTTTAATAATTAAACTAATGTAAGTACAACGCATAACGCTCAAGAACCTATCCTATTAATGTTTGATAAGTATCTCCAGATAAGTGTAATTATGATAACGCACTAAAGAGTGAATATATTTTATGCAAAGCACACGACTTCAATGTTCACCGATCAATTGCATTTTGCGATGGGCAGGCAGCGAAGGGAACGAACATAGACGTGTACACCAAGAGAAGAGATACACACATGAAGATGGATACTTAAATCAAAAAGGCTTATCTCATTTGCTATTCTACTGGCGTCCCGTGTTCCACTCATCTGAGAAACGTAAAAAAAAGTGCACTTACTAGTAGAAGACCCTTTCTCTCGTATATGAACGCCACTTATACAATAGTATGGAAATGAAGGATCGCGGGTTATAAATGTTTGAAGAGCAAAGGGGCTGTTTGGATGTCGTCCGACAATGTTCGTAAATACGATGAAATATGCGTACATAGTTTGCAATTAAGCGATTACAGCTTTTGTTCTTTGTGTGTACCCTGTATACCTACCTATGGATGTGCTGGATGAGCACTGAACGAATTTGTGGTTTGTTCTTGTTGCCTCATTCCATCGGTCGTTTGCTCACTTGTTGGTTGAACACACATATGCATATATACGTATATTCCGAATTGATTTATGCCAGCATAATAAGGAGCAACGCGCATTATTATTTCTCATTGTAAGTGGTCCCATAACTCTTTGATTACATTATAAAACACACGTTAAAATGGGGATTTATAGCACCGGCTAGAAAGTATTAATAATTTTATAAAATATTAATAATCGCTTTATCGCCGGTAGGAATCTGGTATGAAACTTCAGCGGATCCCATTGTGTGTGTGCTACAAAGACGAATGGACCGTGTCGCCCGTAAACATGACATCTTATTTTTGTATATTGTACATCTGGTTTCTTCCATTTCAGTTTGTGTAATGTGGTTATTATGTTATATACCCAACGGATAGAACATCGGACAGTTGTCTAGTAATGAGCATTACGACCTGAAAGTGAAAAGCCAAACAATTCAAATCATCCCTAT
>JARJEB010031929.1:0-15570 GCA_030264535.1 Liometoxenus newtonarum | reverse complement strand
TTCGGATTTTCAGAGAGAGTTGGGGTGTAGCTGGAGTAGTATTTCAGTGTATGAAGAATGCACCATTTACCCTTTTTGGAATAACCAAAAGACTAAAAAGCAATTAAAAGTGAAAAGATTGAATAGAAAATAGCCGAACTTGGAATAACCGAACGACTAAATAGCGTTTAGACTTTAGAGTGAAAAAGTCAATAGAATATAACTGAACGCACCTTGAAATATCCTATATATGACTGTCAAATATTGTGTCAAGCAAACGTCACGCGATGCGTCGGTGAATAGGTGTCGTGTCTGGTGGTTGTGTGTGCCGCTTCGTTTCGTGGAGGTGTTGGTTAATTTCTTAGTTTAGTTTGGTTCGAGGAACCAAGTCCAAGAAGTCGTCGCGGATAGTATTCAATTCGTGCATAATGCAGGCTATTTGTTATACGCTCGGGCTTTACTCACTCGGCTCGCTTCGCTTCGCCTCGTTACGTAAACTTGTTCTCGCGTATAATAGCCTGCATTATGAGCTCATTGAATAATATACTATTTGATCGTCATTTATTTTTATTACTTCTTCAATTTGCAGATTAACATTTTGATTGAGCTGTATTTTATACAGTTTTAAATCAACGCACTATCAATATTATGGGAACCCTCAATATAAGAATGTGTGGAAGCTATTAAGGGTGGTAAACGTATAGGAAGTAGTTGGAGGTCTGTTTGCATGTTGTGAATGTACTAAATAAGTAAATATGTTCAATATTTGTGTATAATTTACTCCATAACGATCCCCAATCTCATGGTTCTAGCTTAAGCTGCAGGGTGCTTGAGTTTGTATTGGTAATGTAGGTATTATTTGTTTGTTTGTTTATTTACACTCTCTGTAGATGGTTCTCTATTTGATTATTGCTTATTTGCTATTAGTAGTTGATTATTGGTTATTATACAACCACTCAACAAGAAAATGCATAAAAGAAATAGAAAAGATTAAATAAATTCTTGTTTGCTCATAATATAGGTAAGTACAAAGAAAACAGATAAATCTACGTATTTTCAATCAAAATTTGCAACATACGGGTTCATTTATTTATGCACTTTGCTTCAACATTTTTCACCAAACAAACAACCACTATACGAGGGAAGTCGTGATTTGAGGGTTAAAACCCCCCTGTTTATTTATGTTGATACACAAATATAACAAGCCAGTTAGTTAGTAAGTGATTCATATGTCAATCTTTTAAGATTTATAACTTCGCAGTAAGTGAGCATTAATTTGTAAATCTGTGGAGATATCACGTCAAATTGACACACGACTTGCACGCCTATGTTGTTTCCACCAAATACTATCTCAGCTGAATACGATCTTCATCATACTTAATTAAAAATACATAACAATATTTCAAAATACTTAAAAATATTTTCAAAATATTTAAAATGCTTAAATATATTTGAAAATACTTAAAAATACTTAAAAATCCTTAAAAATACTTAAAAATCCTTAAAAATGCTTAAAAATGCTTAAAAATGCTTAAAAATACTTAAAAATACTTAAAAATACTTAAAAATACTTTAAAATATTTAAAAAATACTTATAATGCTTAAATATAGGTACTTGAAAATACTTAAAAACCATCCAAGACTTAAAAAACTTAAAAGTACTTAAAAAATACTTAAAAATGCGTAAAAATGCTTAAAAATGCTTAAAAATGCTAAAAAATGCTAAAAAATGCTTAAAAATACTTGAAAATACTTTAAAATATTTTAAAATATTTAAAAATACTTAAAAAATACTTAAAGTGCGTAAATGAACTTGAAACTACTTAAAAACCATCCAAGCCCATCCAAGACTAAAAAAACTTAAAAATACTTAAAAATACTTAAAAATACTTAAAAATGCTTAAAAATACTTAAAAATGCTTGAAAATCGTTTCATACTCATATTTATAATTATCACGTAATGAGGGAGGGTATTTAAAACATTTGATAAAAACAAAGTGTAAAAAGCAGTTGAGAAACGGAAATGCGTGCTGAACGTTGACGTTACACACATGAAACGCAATAATCTAGCCAGCCCAGCACACATAACACAGGTAGTTGAATAAAACTCAACGATGAAGAAGTCTACATCAGCACGTAATAGTATAAATATTAAATGTTCGTATTTAATGGGTACACGTAGGTATGGCGGCGAAGAGAGAGAGAGATAAACTGCGTATTAATTTTAATTAGTATTACGTATCCAGCGGCGTTATTATATTCCTACCGAAAGTTCATTCCTTCTTCGTATGTGCTTGCATGCGATATCAAACACGGAAATATACAATATGTTCGCATCAAACCAATAACTTTGATCAAAGACGACACAATTTTGTAAAAAGTAGCATTTTAACTAATTCTTTTACTATCTTTGTATATTTTTGCCCTATTTTAAAGCATTGTGTATAAAGCACAACTAGAAACTTGTCGCAAGCAAATTTGGTTTTTTTTTTGTTAAGTGGAAGTGAATTTTTTCGTGCCTTGCAGCTGCATAACGTTTAATTAGATTTTAAGTTTTTAGCAACATTTATTAATATCCAAGGGCATAACAATTTTTGCTTTAAAATTTTAATTTTTTTCGGTATAGACTATAAGACGAGTAATAGTTTGTAACATTTAACGAAGCGAATCCTATTGTAGAAGAAGTACAATGACAAAAACTAGAAAAATATATACAAGACAGCAAGAAAACAAAGCGAAAGGAAAACGAACGAAACGCATTTTTAATGTGTGAATCCGCAAGATGGCAAACACCTTATTGCGTTTCTTCATCGTAGATTTTTTTTTTGCTTTGAAGCTAGTGCTTATTATACAGTCGTAAGTAGTGCGCGTTGTTGCTGGGTATAAAACCGTTTTCTGCATTTATTTTTTTTCCTTTGCTGTGTTGGAGTAGGTTTTTCTGTCGTTGCTTTGTAGCTTCGTTAATTCCGTAGTTATTATTAACTTTTACACGTACTTATTGAGTTGAAGCATTGTCATTAATTTCATTTTTCCTTTGTATTTACTTACAAAAGTTGCTTGTACCTAATATTTTCAAACGGTTGAATTACCGCATAATTCTGTAACATTTCTATTCAATCTTGTTATTGTTTTTTGAATGCGTAATATATTTTGTTTTGCCCCCTTAATCTTCTTTGACTTATAATGACTTTGTCCGGTTATAATAGGCTATTATTCGCTAGGGCGAAGGTTACGTACCGCGGCGAAGCCGAGTGGAGTAATCGCCCGAGTATATAATAGCCCATATGCGCGAACTGAATACTATACCTTATCTGCGACGACAAAATTTAACTTTTGTACTGCAGTATCGCTTTTAAACTTAAAAAATCAACCATGGAATTCAACTTCCAGTGTGAAGACGTTTGCTTGACACACAAAATTTGACAACCGGCTTCTGTCATGTATGAGTTCAAGCGTTCAAGGCATATGCATATGCTCGGGCGATTACTCCGCTCGGTTCACGTCGGAGTCGTAACCATCGCCCTCGCGTATAATAGCCTGCATATGCGTTCATTGAATAATATACTATTATTTCATTTGATCGCTTTGCTGGGAAATTAAAGAGTCTATAGTCTGTTCTATAATACACGACATTCGTGAGTTCCGCATTGGTATTAGAAATAAGTACTGTTTTAAGTACGATTGCGGCGGTTAAGGTTTTGCTCGACTCGAGCATGTAAACGTTAATGCGCGCGTGAATTCGAGTGCAAATGGAACGAATGCAATCCTAACTCGGACCTGTAAGCGAAACTTTAGCAAATGTCTAAGTTTACCAAACATTTCTGCAACTTTAAATATAACTTAAAAGTGAGAAAAACAAATTGCGTGCTGTTGCCGCCATAAATTTAATTTGACAGCAAAACATTATACAATTTTAATTAAAGAATTTGCTTTACTCGCGGATTATTATCGTGTGCGTATTACTTAATTACATTCTGCGTCAAGGGATTAAGATTTCCGTTTATTTTAGCTCAACATCAACACCAACGATGGATTTCCATCAATTTTCATTTTCGTTTATTCGCTCAGGTTATCCGTTTTAACAAGAATAATAAGGGCTTTTGTTTGTATTTTTTTTAGAATGTTATTGTTTAAAATCAGCGTTAAAGCATTTTTAAGTCAAGTATATAAAATCGATTTAGCTACGCGAAATATAAAATTTAATGCCGTAAAATTTTTGCCCCAATTACGCATTTCATATTTTATGATCACATCCATCCGATGGAAGATTTATGGAGACATTAAAACTCTCCCTGTCTATATACTTTGCTTGTGTACTTGACTGAATGCTCTTGGTTTCAAAATAAAGGTTTAATAACTTTAAATTACAAAACAAACTGCAAGGTACCAACTTAAATTTAAATAAACCTTCAAATTTCGAATTAATTTACCTGTTTGGTTTTTTTGTTAAAATAAGAAGAGGACACGTAATAAATAAATGAAAAAATAAAATTTAATATCAAATGATGAGACCAGAATTTTTAAACGTACGCATAGGAAGGAAATCATCTACAATCGACAAGAAAGGGGATTAATTGCCCAGTCGCACGTATCATGTTACGTTTTGTTCCTCCAAGGGATAATTATTTATTTATGTGTTTTTATACCTATATCGGTACGTCAGTTTTATTATGAATGAAATGGTGTAACAAATGTAACTAACAATGGCTCGTTGTTGTTTCTGTTGTTGTTGGTTGTTGGTTGTTCATTCGTGTGGTACTTACTTATGGTTTTCATGGTTTGGTCTCACTGTTGGTTCTTGCTTGGTCGACCGTTCGGACGGTGTGCGCGGCGCAACAGCTGTCTGATTTCACAGTGAGCGATCTGTTTGTAATTAATTTCTTTGCTTGTAATGTCCACGCCATGTCGTTTATTACAAAACGAATGAGCAGAAATAGAAATCCAAAAAAAAAGGTTGTAGGATAGGAATTGAAAATAAATGTACTTATTATTATTTTTTCGACAAATTAATTAACAAACTATAAAACGATCATTTCTTACTTTCGTCCGATAATTTGAATTCAAGAAAACTCCAAGTTCCAGCATTTCTAAGAAACAAAAAGCACTTTCGACGATTATTTATTCTTCTGCGTTCTCTGCCGCTTTTTAGATGCACCTTGTTTGTTTTGATAAATTCGCTGGCATTCGTCATAGCAGCCCCCTCGAAACATGCCATTCTTGTTTGGTATCGTTCGTTGGTTTCGTAGGCACGAGACTGTGACATATCAGGGAACCGCTATTACTGATGCCTGTTTTCTACGTATATAAAACTGCAAGGGACCGAAGCGAATTGCGAACATAGCCCTAAAGGCAACACAAATGTTACGTACGTATCCTTCGCGTTTGTATGTTCATGTAAAGTGTAATATTTCGTTGCGTCTGACAGCCCTATTATTTTTGCTGATTAGGTCACTTTCGTTGACAAAACGTCTTCGTACGTGACTGGAAGAAATAAATATTCAAATGCTACCAGCACTGGAAGGTACTACTTTATTTTAAAACAAGCTACGATTCAACGATTCAACAATCTTCAAATTCTTGCGTGAGTCCATTTAGTTTGGCTATATTTGCCTGGCACTATTATCCTTTGAAAAATACCAAACAAACAAGAGGGAACCAAGAAAACGATAATATTTTGTCGTAAGACTAATAAATTGAATTAATGATAAATCGAAATAACTTATTTTCGACTTGCGAATTAAATATGTTTGCCCATGTTTAAAGTTTGCTTGAGTACCTATGTTTTGTGAAAAAACCAATTAAATATGGTTAGCATTGATTGGATGATTGGAAATGTTGGTGTAAAGTTGTGTGCGCTGTGACGTCGAGGATGAGTTTGCTTGCGCTCATCATTGAGCGTCGGGGCGCTCGATTACACTATCCAAACATTAGTTTGCGCTCAAATGGTTCAAAGGACGTTTCCGCCGCAGTTGTAAGTGTGAGCCAGCGAATCGTACCCCGATGTTGATTAAAATACTAAAGGGGGGTTAATTACGAATCGATGTTTCCATTACATTAATTTAATACGTGCGCTTTCGACCAAAGACGAATGATGGAAATTGCGAAATTGATATCGATTCATCCGCTCAATTCATTATTATGCTTGCTCGCTTGTTTGGTTATTTGCTTTTGATGTACAACACTTCAAACAAACATAATTAGCCTGAAGCAAATTGAAAATTGAAAAGAATTATGCAGAATATAAATATTTCAACGATTTGTTGGCACAAACCGAAGGTTCATAGAGAAAAAAAATATTATTTTGTACTTTTTATTGAAAGTAGGTATTTAAGCGACAATTTACTATTTCGAGTTTTACAAGACGTAAGACTAAGTACGTTATGGGTTATGGCCTGAAGCAGTTAGCCACAACGAATTGTTAATGGGTAATTCGGTGGTAGCCTTTTGTTAAAAATAATTCACGCTATCATTACAAAGATAATCAATTATGGTTGCGAGTTGTGAGGAAACGCTTCTTTTTCTTATTTTACAAGTTCTTATTTCTTTGTTAATTTTATTCTTCATTTTCAAGTTGGCTCGATTATGATTATTGCTCAATTCGTACAAATCTAATCTAATTATATAACATTTTCATCAGGCAGTAAGCGTTTGTTGAATGAAATTGATGAGAATCTATAGTTACACAGAAAAATTCCAAAAAACAGAAATAAAAATAATTATGCATATTAGTCCAAAAAAATGACGGTCGTGAGACGTGAGACGCATTCGACGTGTGCGGCTTATTAATTACCGCTGCGAGTTTATTAATTTATTCTTCACAACTATCCGACAACTATACCAATTCTCATTCCGATATATGAAAGTGCGGTCGGTTTGCTTCTTTAATTATAATTATGTTCTTAATTAGTTAAATATGTGCTGCTCGAACTGCGGTCTCCAGTTATGTGTCTCTCTTTTTGCTAAATAACTACTTGCGGTTGCATTGGAATTGTCGTATAGATAGTGCTAGCAAAAGTGCCTTAAAACGTCAATGCCAATGGAACGTGTATTTTGTAAAATGCGAGTGGCTGATACAAACCGCGGGTAAATTTATAAGCGATTTTGATTTATTGGGTACTAAAAGTACCCTAGAACATTTACTCTATGGCAATAACAATTAAATTGCTAATATCAGTAATTGTTGATTTTCGCATTGTTGCGCTGTCGTTTTATTACTTTCTAAACATAACGAAGCAATTAAATTTCTAGAGTTAATTGAAGATTACAATAACTCAACATCAACTACAACTTGTACCTAACTTTTAAAAAAATTTCAACAAAAAAAAATCAGGAAACAGTTGAAGGACCTCAGCACAATAATTTCGCGCAAAAAATAAAATATGTATTTTATAGATAGATACTTAATTAACTTTGTAACTTACAATTTAATATTTTTCTTTATATAAAGTTTTACCTAATCTTTTTAATTTGTAAACTTAAATATTTTCCATGATTAATGACTGAAAAGTTGAAAAATGTCGAAAGAACTCAAAAAAGTTAAACGAATTTGAACGTTCGCATGAAAAGGAACTAATAAAAGTTTACAAATTAAATTTTAATTCGCATTCTTTATCTTCAACTTCATCAATTATACGAGTATACGACTTGATGTTTTTTCCATGTTTGTGACATTATTAGTCGGACAAATTGATACACAATCAAATCCATAATATGCGGCTTGTAGGTAGGTATGTATACGAGAGTTTTCATAATTTTTAATTTTTGTAATTTTATGTTTGACTTCTTTCGGTCCGCTTTGCATCAAATTTGAACGCCCTGGGCGTTTGCTTTCGGAAATTTATTAATCCGCTCAGCACTATTAGAGATTAAACGTCCAGATTAAACATGGTCTAATACGCTGATGAGAATAATATTAGTTTTACGATTCGTTTTTCGGAAACCACTTCATCGCGTGTAATGACCACAGTGATTTCGTATGGAAGTCAAATTTATCGACTTCTCAAAATCACATTAATTAAAAATAGAAGAATCAGCTGGACGCCTCAATAAATAATAATAAAAAAAAACTATCGAATTTGATATAAAAGTCTACAGGTTCGGTTCATTTAATGTACTAAATGGGCAAATTAAGAATGAATTTAATTTATTAGCATATTATTCCACAACCACTATAGAAAATGTGTAATTACGTAACAAAATCAACAGGTCCAAAAAATAAGATTTTGTTTTTGTTTTATTACTAAGCTCATAATGGTGCACTTATATAATTTAGTTCGTCTGAAGTAAACAATCCAACAAAATGCGAATTAATAACAACATTAGATTGCAACCAGTTAGTGTATTTTCATTTCTAGTGAAATTCGTTTAAGTAGATTTCCATGTATCATTCTAACACTCGACGACTATTTCGCACGTGTAGAGAAAGAGAGCACATTAGTTTAAATGATGCCTCTGAGTTCTACTTAGTCCTTTAAATCAGGACGAAGAGGCCAAAATGAGAAACTGAAAAGTCTATTTACAGTGTGAAAACGACGTAACGGACATTTAAAATACGAATCGTGTGTTTACATTAGTAATGTTCGTATTTTGGTATCACAATTCGTAATGGCTCGATAAAGTTAAGCAGTTAGTGTTAGGTCAGCTAGAGGTGGCACGCAGACCGTCTGCGCCATCGAGTTGCTCCAGCCGCACCGGACCGGACCGGACCGTGTAGGCCAAGCTCACGTTCTACCTACGTTCTACGTCGCTCAATTCATCGGCTTGCCAGCCAGCAACGTAACGAGCTACCTAACGAACCGCAAGCGTGTGCGTTTCGCAGCAGTAAAATCGAAAATATGATAACTACACTGTCGTTTCGTTGCCACACGGACAAAATTGACTTCTTTTCTTACAATCAGAAAATACATTAAACTAGAATTCCGAAAAATGGTCATTTTAGATAAATGGGAAAAGATTAAATGAAATTTACATTTCATTTAGTGTTTTCACTTCGTTTTCTCACAAGTTGAATCATTGGAAAGACAATATTTATATAAATGAGCGGAAACCTGAAGGAAGGTGTGAAACATAAATCGTTGGTCGTTCGAATGATAATTAAATAGCGTTTGGTAAAACAACCAAAAACATGGTGGAAATAAATAAAAAAGAGCAAGCGTCAGGCAGGCAGGGCTGAGAGAAGCATGTCGTAACCCAAAAGCAATCGACGCGACAAACAACACGACGATAAGCATCGTGTCGAACAAAATGTATGTACCTACTCCTCTCGCTGTGACTGGCATCGTCCTGGCATCGACGATATTCCAAAACCTTCTCTCCTCTAATAAAGTGAATTAATGTACGACATGGGAGCGATCGTTGTTTTCAATACGACACCAATATGTATTGGCATGCATTCGTTTCGTTACCCTTTTTTTTCGCTTTTTCGTCTCGATTGCTGCAAATGTAGTACTTTTCCTTGGTGTGTTAGTGTGTGTGTGTGTGTGTGTGTGTGTGTGTGTGTGTGTGTGTGTGTGTGTTTGTGTGTGATACAAACGACAAATGTTAAGTTAATGTTAAATGTGAACGTGAATGTTTCACATATACTTATTTAGTGACCCAGACGTGAGAGTGTCGAGACGAGGAGACATTTTGAACGAAATATACGAGATGGAATCGAGAAACTGGTACAAGTACGTTTTACATTTGGAAAATACGATCGTGCCTGATTGAGGATACAATAAATTCCACCCTAACTATGTTACAAAGACTTGGATTTTATTGTTTTTGTTTTGATCCCATACACCTGTGAGATACATTTAAAGAATTGATAAAAATCCAAACAAAACGAAATTCATAGCTACTTTCAGGAAACGAGAACAGGAAATACTTTAATCTTTCACATTCTTCATTTTCACAGTCAGGCAACAAGAAAGACTTTAACACAAATTCAGTTGGACTTTTATGCATCGAATAGATCACCGAAATAAAAATCCCATCAAAGTTTTTTTTTGTAGCAAAAAAAAAAACATGTCAAAGGCGGTATAGGCATCAGAGTTCAATTACTCTATTCCAAAGTGCAATCAAAATGTTTTCTTTTTTTCTGTGATGGCTCTCACTGGACAAAGTGAAGTGATTTTAATTCATGAATGACTAGAAACACTATATGAATGAAGTTTTATTCAACGAATGTTACATGTGAACTGAGAGGAAACACAACCGCAAGAGGAAATTGGAATTGTTCACGTACTTTTATTTATTTTCAAATATATTTTCGTTTTTTACAAAAAAAAAGCTCTTTGGTTACATGCATACAGTAAACCAATTTTAATTTATTTCTTTAATTATTATTAAAAAATCGGTACAGATTCGCACCGCACAACTTTCCGACCATCCGACACACACACACACACACACACACACACACACACACACACACACAAACACACACATCAGTACGGGAAAAAGAAAAAAAGATTTCTTGCATTTTAAAGACACATTATATGGTTGAATCGCCGTTTGACTCCATGGAACCCGTACCAGCGTATAAATAATGTTCGTTATGTAAATGGGGAAGTATTATATTGTTTGTGATGAATATGTGCAGGTGTCAGTGGTCGTAATTAGTAGGTATACCTTGAGCGTACTGATGTCGTCGTCGTGGGCATGGTAGTCGTAGGGGAGTGTGTTTCGATTGACTTCACAGTCTTCTTTAGTTATATTCAGTCAACGGTTGTATGCAATGTAAATGTAAAGCAAACTGTAAATGAAACGAATGAATGTGCCTCCTCGTGTGCTATAACTCGGGACGTTTCACATGTGCTTTTTAGTGTGGTCTATCACGCAATCCACAGCAGACACGCTACCCACCAAAAAGAAGGAACTTTCCATATCAACCAACCGATAATAAAACTCCTGAAATCCGACTAAAATTTAAATCAAATTAGTGCATATATCCTTGGATTAACTTTTTATGTACATGGTTAATAATTAAATTTGCTTGTATTGCCGAGCGATATAGTGAATATATGTAAGAAATTGACAAGATGCTGCAACCTGCAGTAGCATGTTTCGTATATTTCGAATTCATGAATCTTCATGCAAGCAAAGAGGACCCGTTGTCTTCTGTGTTGTTTAATAAAATTGAATTATGTCCTGGACCAATATTAACCGGCAGAACATGACGCTACCGAAGGAGAATATATATATATACGACTCGCATCATTTGTTTCATCGTGGTCGTATCGTACGCAATGCTCTTGCATAATTCACAAGCCTGTTTAATATAGAAACTCTCTCGGAACTCGAAGTGAACGCGCAACGAGCAAAACAATATATTAAAACCTGCAGCGAATCGAAAGAAATAATTAAACTTTTTAATAAATTTTATTACGGACACATTTACACGACGGAGACGCGACGCGAAAGAGACATGCAGGATGCACGCACATGAATAAATATCAGAGATGTGCGCATATTAACATAAAAGAAATACCATACCATTTTGTTGACAAAAAAAAAACTTCGAAAACAAAAAGTAAAAATGAGAAACATTTTTAAAATTTGAAGAATATACTCTTACAACATAACTGACTTGACATTCATACAATATAAAGAAACGATGAGCTATGGAAATGTTAGAAAATACAAGTTTCAGTATATACCTATAGGTATATATCTATAGGTAACTATAATGAGTTGTTATCAATGAGTTCGCGTGTTGAAACGCAGTTTCGCTGAATGTGGGATGTGTGCCGGTATAAGATAGGTGAAATTGTAGAATGGGAAGCGAGAAGGCTGTTTAACTAATCATATGCGCAATAACTTACTCAATTAGGACAATGTTATCGCTTACAAGCACAAGCGGCACATGCATGCGCCGGCACTGCAAACAAAGCAGTAGAACCGTTATTACAGCGAGCCAGTCAGTGTCTTAATAATTAAGGTTTCTTACTA
Source organism: Liometoxenus newtonarum (assembly GCA_030264535.1). NCBI lineage: Eukaryota > Metazoa > Arthropoda > Insecta > Coleoptera > Staphylinidae > Liometoxenus > Liometoxenus newtonarum. The sequence continues at coordinate 3,660 of JARJEB010031929.1, read as the reverse complement.
GATTAAACTCAATACGTCTAGATAACTCGAATATACTTGAAAATTCTACCTTAATATAAAAAGTAAAATTTTCCACGTCTATTATGCTTTGGCTGAATTAAATTTGAGTAGTATAGCTAGGCGGGTACGGGGCTAAATTCCCATGTATTTTTAAACGGAGGTAAAGTCGGGCTTTTTGGTACAAAATTATTTTTTCATATATCCACAATAAATCCACAATATATCCACAATGTACCTACAATGTACCCACAATGTACCCACAATGTACCCTCAATATTTCATCCAAGATCAGTCCATCAGATCAGTTCATTAACTAATGCAAAAGTTGATCATCAGTTTTGAGATACTTGATCAACAGCTTTGCAATACCTGATGAACTGATCTTGGATGAAATATTGAGGGTACATTGTGAGTACATTGTAGGTACATTGCGGATATATATATTGTGTGTACAATGTGGACATATTGTGGATATATTGTGGGTACATTGTGCATATATTGTGGAAATATTGTGGATATATTGTGGATATATGAAAAAATAATTTTGTACCAAAAAAGCCCGATTTTACCTCCGTTTAAAAATACATGGGAATTTGGCCCCGTACCCGCCTAGCTATACTACTAATTTGCGTTTTATTATTGATCTCCTTTATATTGTATACAGTCCTGATGTATCTATAAGCTAAACAAAACTATTTGACTGTATGAAGGAGCTGAGAAGGACTCCACAACAAGAATTGAAATTGAAGGAATTCGCCTACTCGTCGTATCTGGCTTATCGTGTTAATTCGATAAGAGAAGAGATCGAATTTCACACGAATCGAGAGAGTGTCGGAATGAATTCGAATGATACTAGTTGCAGTGCACTTGATGAATGGATCAAATTCAAAGTTTAACTTGATATTTGTTATATCCAAACTTGTAGTACTTAAAAACGTTTTCGAAAAGGGCAAAATGACTTTCCCACGCATGCAAACTTCCGCAATTTATAAATATGAACTAATTACTGAAATTATTGAATTAAGTACTTACCTATATATATCGAATTAATTGCCAATTATTTCGAATAATTGCATTAAATTATAAATTGTCTGATCAATAGAAAGAAAATCATGCGTCAATCGCATCAGTCAAGAAACAGAAATGTTTTAATTGGAAAAGCAAACCTCATTACTTATGATTATTGTTTTATAATTCACATGTGCAGTCAACCCAATTAAATTTATTAAAAAAAAGACTTTATTGCACATTCCTGCTCATCAGAATATTATAACCGCAGCAAAACAACTGGAAGAACAAGTACAACTATCTTTTAATTGATTATACATATCAGGACTTAAGATGAAAGGATCAACTCCATGAATAAATAAATGTGCGAATTTTAATGCATTTGTAGGTATACAAAGTAAAGTTGTTCACAAAATTGTTTGCAGTAAGTAATAATAAGAATGGAAATTCTAAATTGCCTAATACCAAAAAGGATAACAACATACCACACTTGCATGCTATGCCATGCCAATATGCTGTTTGTTGTTTGAATTAGTAGTAATTACAGATTGAATAGTCGTAACAATTGTTGATTGTATAGGTAAATTGCGCATTGCGCTGGCACATTGCGCTGTTCATGTTCGTATCATCATATCATATTCATGTAATCAACTCACAATACAAGCCAAGTTCAACATATACTAATAGGTATAATACACATCCTGAATCTAGATATTGGTGATTCTGTATGTGTGTGTGTGTGTATATGTGTGACTTGGACGAGGGACAAGGAATTTCCAATACTCTTCGTGTTTGCAGCCTCAAAAGTGCATCGTTCCTCGAGAATCATGTCAATATAAGAGTGACTCGTATTTCTAGCTTGCTATTGCTTTTATGTTTATGCGTGTAGATGCATCTGCCAGTGTTTAATTTAACCGCACATCTTGCTGATTGTGATTACGCTCGTACATCAAAACCGCAAATGACACGTTTGACCAATGCACTTGCAATTTACAATCTGTGCTATACCTAGATAGGCACAATAATACGTATTGTAAGTACAATGTTCACATTGATCTTACCTGTCTGTATCCAGTATGTTACTTGATTGGATTGTTTGATGTTGTTTGTTTTGTGACATGACAATAATCAAGTTGTTGTGGTGAAAAAACTTGATTTTATTTATACTTACATATAATTGTAAAACTGAATATGTCGACTGATTAATTATCGACATCTAGGTACCTCTATATAAAGACAGTGGCATTAATTAAAATTGAAAATTGCTTAATTCGTTTCGAACGTATCATTAACGAAATGTGTTTAAATTTCACATTTAATTATATCGACTTATTGCTGATGGCTTTTCTTTAGTTGAGCGTTCCAATTTCTGTATAAGCAGGTCCGTATCATCCATTAGACTGAGTAGGCACTGTGTCTAGGGCCTACGAAAATTTGGAGGGCTTACGAAGATTTTACTACTTGAGACTTGAGAGCTTTTTTTTGGCTCACCAACAATAAAAATTTCAAAATTTCAGTTAAGTGCCTAGGTCCTACGCTAGGCATGATCCGGCCCTGTGTATAAGTTGTATAAATGGTATCAATTTAAATGCGGATATCAGTTGATAGGAATTAGTTAACCAAATCAATCTTGTTGCTTCAGAATTTTCAAATTTCTTAATTTCTATTAAACTCTTAGCTAACTTTTATTTACGCACATTTGTTATTTTTAATACTTGAGTAAGTCTACCTATCTATACTTGGAGACTTGTTTGCCTTTTCGATATTATGCGTGAATTATTTATATATCTGATTCTTGACGTCCGCAATTCCAATTCGAAACCAGTTAATAGAAATAGTAGTATCAAAAACGATTATTATATTCGTGTCATTATCATATATGTCGAATTAGCATAAATTATTACCATAATTATCAGTGTCTACATTGAACTACGACTACATTTTTGCTATACTTACCTACAGTTTCCTGGTTCACAGCTCGAATAAATGTCGATACAAGATCGCCGATTGAGTTCTGACTCCGGAACCATTACAATCAATCGTTTGACATTGATACATTGAATAGTCAATCAATCATATATCTAATAACATATTATAGTATATTATTCAATGAGCACATATAGAGGCTATTATACGCGAGGGCGAGTTTACGTAACGAGGCGACGCAAAGCGGAGCCGAGTGAAGTATGGCGCGAGCGTATTAATAGCCTATATGCTCGAATTGAATACTATACATACTTGATCCGCGACGACAAAATTTAATTTTTATACTGCAGTATGGCTTTCAAACTTACAATTTCAACCATGGAATTCTTTTCAAGAATGCAACCAGTTTAGGATACCGGTCAATGTTCACATTTTCGTGAAAGTGTACTTTTAAACATTGAATTAATTGATTTTTGCGACAGCAAATTTTCTGATGCAAATGCTGATGCTAGTGCTGATGCTGATGCTAAACTAAGAAATTAACAACATCTCCACGAACCCAAGCGACACACGTAGCTATCATACACGTAACCTATTCACCGACGCAACGCGTGACGTTTGCTTGACACAATATTTGACAGTCATATATAAGATATTTCAAGCTGCGTTCAGTTATATTCTATTGACTTTTTTCACTCTAAACGCTATTTAGTCGTTCGGTTATTC
>JARJEB010031925.1:0-21539 GCA_030264535.1 Liometoxenus newtonarum | reverse complement strand
ATTCACATTTTTTTCACAAGAATTCAAATTTTTTCACATGAATTCACATTTTTTGGGAATTTACGTGGAATTCACAATTCAAATGTTCACTGAATTACCAGGGAATTCACAGTAAGTATACAATTTTGTAACTAGTTGTTCACCCCTCGGCGTTCAGTTTTCCAGCTTGATTTGGGTAACACAACGTATGGCGTCACATAACCCAGCTGAAGTTGACCCAAACCTCGGAATCTAAATCTAAACGCCCTCCAGGATGTCGTTCAGATTTAGATTCGGAGGCTTGGGTTAACCCGAGGAGTAAACAACTCTTATAAATATCGTACAAATGATTCACAAATGTGAATTCTTTAAAAGAAATCACAATATTTTAGAAAGAATTCCCAATATTTTAGAAAGATTTCACAATATTTTAGAGAGAATTCACAAAGTGAATTCACAAAGTTCACAAACATTTTAACAAATTATATAACCTAAAAAGATTTAAAATCTATATTGCGCATGCGTTTAATGTGTCTTTTTCTACGCGGTATATTTAAATTCACATGAATTCACATTTTTCACATGAATTCACATTTTTTTGCGAATTCACGTTGAATTTACAATTCAAATGTTCATTTAAATGTTCAATGAATTTACATGAATTCACAGAAGAATTACCAGGGAATTCACACTAAGTGTACAATTTTGTAACTAGTTGTTCACCCCTCGATTCTATATTCTTATTCTCGCAGCATTTTCTGGAAATGACATTGCATGACGTCAATTTTTATGGAGCAGAATTCAATATTTCACATTATAGTTGATAGAGGGCATTGCAACTATTAGTAGAATTCACAATAAGTACAATGCTAATCGATTCTATTGCCAACTTGGATTTATTTCACTCTTGTCAAAGAAAAATCATATTAAGCGAGGTGTTAAGGCATTCAGGGTAGTTTTTATTTTCTTGGTCCTTGGAAAGTTACAGCGCTGCGTTTGAAGCCAAAACATTAATTACTTTCTCTTTTTGTCGTGTTTTAAAAGGACTACTTTATTTAATGTCCCTCGTGACGTATACTTATAATATTTTTCTTTTTATTATGTTTTCTTTCACTTTTCACTTCACTAAAGCAATACGTCGAGAAAATAAAACATTTTTGAAATAACAACCCCGCAAGCTATGCCACGCGCGACTTCCTATCTTTGTTCGAATAAAATATACAACATTTAGAAATAAAATGCTACAAGAATAAGATGCAGATATAACGAAGGAATAAGAATAATAAGGAATACAGTAGTAGGGAACAGAAGACATCGACGACTTTTCACAAAGTTTTCATGCAAATCGTCTTCATAAAGCTGTGCAAAGCTGTGCAGATGCGAAAATATAAAGACGAACGGGAGAAAGGGACTACCAACTGTTCGATTTCCATTCATTTCCTTCTATTGTTTGTTGTCTTTCTTATTATTATACCTATTTGTGGTATTGTTTTGATTTTCTTGAGTTTGTTTTCTTTATTATATTACTTTCAAGTTTTTTAGGTTGAAATCTTCCAGACTTATGCGTTACAGTCTTGGAATGGGAATTTTGCATATTTACTAATTTATAATATACAGGGTGTTTCATATAGACAATCATTTGGATTTACTCTGGAATCAGAATAATTTTGCAAACACTTTCTAGAAATGGTCTTTTGGTTTACAATTCTTATTGCTGAATACGAAATTAGAATAATTTGTTGAATACGAAATTGGAATAATTGAAACTTTGAAAATATCAAGAAGTGAAAAAGGATAACAAAGACAAAATGATGCAAAATTGAGTAATTTTGAATTAAGGTACTCTAATTTTAATAATGTAAATGTTGATTAATATGTAGATAATATTATTCTTCTAAGAAGATAATATTAACATAAGTATAGACATTCTAAGCAAACAAGAGACTTGATGGGCGTGTTCAGCGCTTCCCATACGTTTGCGAAATATTAGTTATAATCAAATCAGTGTTTTACAAATTTTATTATTGAATGTTTACATCAAAATAACATTCTGCGATTGGGTCCCGTGAAAATGTTCAATTTAGTTCAGATATTTTCAGAGGGCCATATTTGCTTAGAAGCGCTATAGATGGAATGTTCAATTTTACTTCATGTGGAATAGGGTAATCTAATCAGAACTGAAAACTGGGTAATATGACGAATGTAATAACATTTCCCTCAACAATATACGAAATGTATAGTTCAATCCAGGGCGTCACTATCATCGGGGCAACTGGGGCAGTTGCCCCAGGGCCCCTTTCCGAAGGAGCCCCATAACTATTGTTCGTCTCATAATTTACGTATTTTTTGATTACTGCCCCCAGGGCCCCAACATCATTTCTTACGCCACTCTGGTTCAGTTCAATCATGTAACCATAGGACTTTTATGCTTTCAAATTAAAATCTTATCAAGAGTGCAAAATGACAAAAATCATTTGATTTATTCAATGAAATTTAATTTAAATTATAGCATATAGTACAGTGGCGTAGCTACTATGAAGCAGGAAAAAGCAGTGCTTAAGGCCCTAGAACGGAAAAAGTATTTAAAATCTTTATTTATACTAATTTTTTCTTTCTTGATTAACTACTACACTTGCTACGCCACTGCTGGATAAATAATATTTAATTTTAGACCTTTCGTTTTCTTCATTTTTTTGTGCGAAAGAAAATTTGAAATTAATGTGAATCTGGTAAATTTATAAAAACGTCACCACTTGGATTTTGTATTCAGGATTATTTCACTTGATATTAAGTTTTTCTTATAAGAAGTATTTTTTTGGCATCAGTTCCCATTTGAATAATTGTATTTTAAGGATAATGTATTATACAACAAGTACTTATTTTGTTATTTGGCACTTTTGGTTAAAACAGATGATTTTATATTTGCTTTAATATGAAAGCGATAAATTAAAGTAGATATTCTGGCAATTTTGTGGTATTACGTTAATAGTAACATTCGTGTTAGTTCGTTACTTTTCTAAGAATACACAAAACAACAGTTATTCATTATTTGCACTCCCACTATGTTATGTAAATTTTATGCAACAGAATATATGCTAGTGCAGTTGCATAAGACGTTCTCTAATAAGATTATCTACAAAACTTTTACTTTTTTTTTCATTATATAACAGTATGGTATGTCCATCTCCTTCTTTCTCGTTATATGTTCAATGCAGTAATAGACAATGGTTGCTTGGGTTGCATACGTTTGGCATTCAAGCAACATTAGCGATTTTGTGATTTGAATTGGCATATTGTTTCTAAAATATAATTGTGGATGTGCAAAAAATAGTGTTCGCAACTTGTTGCGAAAATAACATTCTTGTTTTAAGAAAAAAAAAAACAATTGATTTCATCATTCAGCAGAAAACACTTTTTAAATAAATTATTTTGCTAATTAATTATTTTTTGATATTTTCTGTTTTTTTTCCTTGCTTTTTAGTGTCTCTTTTATTTCCAGTGGTATATTCTTGTGAACTTTATTTTTATAATAACTACGTATTGATTTTTCTTTTTACATTTATATTTTAAATTATTAACGAAAGCTTGAAATAAAACTTTACAAAAGCTCCATTTCATTGGCTAATATACAAAGTGATCAACAATGATTGATTCTATTAGTTGGCTGTGGGTTGAGTAATTCATAAGTTAGCGAAATATCCTATCACTCAGCATAAAAAATATATTATTTACGACTTTCAATTAGATGTCATTATAATTAAAAAAATTCAAGGATTTTTGAATTTTATAGAATATGAATATTTCATCATTACTTGATTTCCATTTTTAATTTAAAAAATTAAAATGTGTGACATCCAATTGGTTAATTCATAAATATAGGTTTTTGCCTATTTACCCACAGCCAAGTGCTGGATATTATTCTTTTTTTTTGTTTGTTTATTCACAATGATTTTTGATCTGAATTGAAAACAGTGATTGTGATCAAATTCCATCAATTCGAATAAGAACAATGCTCTTTGATTTTTATTGCAGCTTTAAGATAAACATTCTAAAGATGTTCACAAACGAATTTTACATATAAATAGAATTTTTTATAGTTTATACATTTTATAAATTAAAGCGATATACAAAGTTGCTTGGCCACCGCTGAAACGCAAAATAGTATTTTATTGATTGTGCAATAAGCGGACGTATTTGACTAACTCTTAACTAGTTGTCTCTCTTCTCTGAACACTTGATTGTATTTGCGAGTGAGCAAGTCACGTAGGTATACACTCAAGGAAAATCAAACAATGAAAAGCCGTTATAAAATATAGGTCAACATTAAGTCGGCGGCCAGCTGTTGGCAATTCTTGTTCCAAAATGCTTTACAATGTAATCTTATGTGTCGTTTTCGACTTATGTGCACTCGGTCAGTTTTTTTTGCACTATAATTTACTTTTGCTCGCTTTTGCCCTACGGGAGTGGCGAATGTTCGACTTAACCAGTGCATGCACTCAGTACTCAATTCAGTCGAAAATTGTACTGAGTGCCAAAATTTCTGCCTCGTCTCTAAAAACGGGTTTGAGTTCAGTGCAGATCGTTATCGTTTTATAGGTTAATGTTACAACCGTGTTGATAGGTCAACGTCAAATAATTTTGGTAGAAGTTTCGGTTAAAATATGGTTGTGTGCTATTGCATGTTCGGCTAATGTTGTTTTCGACTAAAATGCACTCGGGCAGTTTTTTTTTGCACTGAGTGCAAGTCTGAGTGTTTGACTTACAATTTAATGTTACCCTACGATACGGGAGTGTCGAATGATCGACTTATCCAGTGCATGCACGCAATGCAGTCGAAAATTGCACTGAGTGCAAAAATTTCTGCCTCGTCTGTAGAGACGGTTTTGAGTTCAGTGCAGATCGTTTTATAGGTTAATGTTATAACATTGACAGGTCAACGTTGGTTGCATGTACCGCTTACGTCGTTTTCGATTTATAATGCACTCAGGCAATTTTTTTGCACTGAGTGCAGGTCTGAGTTTTCAACTTGTAATTTAATATTGCCCTACTAAAAGTTTTGTTCGGTTATATATACTATTATTGCATGTTCGGTTTAGTTGAACTGTGCAAGTGCACAATTTGCCCTTTTTCAGATCTAGTACATGCACTCACCTCCACTCGCCGAGTGCAGTTCTGCCCGAGTGCGTGCATATAAGTTGAAAACGCCATTAAAATTATATATAAATTATATATAATATTGTGATTTTCTTATATTTATTTTTACAGAGTCTAGTCATCGGAACGAATCCGGCTCTGGCTATTGGCAATTACAATTAGATAGAGACTTGGTGGAGACGATATCTGCTATCTACCCGGAGTGGTTTAAGACAAACATGGCTGAAGGGGGTGCACCCCCGAGGGAGTCACCGCCAAAGGCGGTGGTGGACACATCGCCGTTATTAAATTCCTTGGAACAAAATAAAGAATGTAAGTCGCAACACACACTCAAACACAGATATTCAGGAACGCGCGCGTTCTCACACACACTTTTGTTTTGCAACTTTTATTTAAAGAGTTTCCTTGTCGTTGTTGTTGTTGTTCTTGTTATTATGATGAGGGGACGTAAGAACTTGGGTCGCATAGTTGTTTTGAAAGAATTTCCCCTTCTTTGAACTTATTTCCTTTTTGTATTTCTGTTTTCAGCACTGAAGGTGAAACTCATGTTGCGACGTCCTGTAGAGCAGCTAGTTGACCAAGGCATTATGCCACGTAAGTTTACCAAAAAACAAAAATTAATACTACATTAGTTTTCGGTAAAAGAAAACAAAAAAATATTTTGATTTTTTCTGTATTTGGATTTAGTTATTTCGTTATTATGCTTACAGCATTGAAAACACCGGCGGCTTTCCATGGCCAGCGAAGACAATTGGAGAGGGCGAAAACAGGTGATCTGTTAAAAAGCAAAATCCAACAACGACCGTCACGTACCGAACTGGAAAGTCGTCACATACTTGAACCGGATCCCCATGTCGATCCCAGCCTTGCGGATAAACAACGCAAGTTGAAAAAAGCCCGATTGGCCGATCAACTTAATGATCAATTATCCCATCGGCCCGGTCCCCTGGAACTGATTCGCAAGAACATCCTTCACACTGAAGAACCCATCGAACATGCCGTTAAAGCAGGACACATTCCGTACAGAGCCACCTGCGAAGGACAGCTGAACAGACCTCAGCATCCATTGAGCTACGTAAATCCTGAGGATGATTCGCAAAGTTCCGAAGATAACAGCACCAGTCCCGGACCCACCGACGTACTTGAAACGGCAGCCAAGTCCGCAGGGATTGTCGTTTCCTTAATACCCACCACTCCCGATGTACCAGTTGTCGTTACAACAGCAACCGGTCCAATTATCGCTACAACCCTCGGTGTCGGAACAATAAAAACTGAAAATAGTGATGTAGTATTCGCTGACCTGTGTCGTTCGGTCGCGGCCCCGCTCATTTCGCAAGCGTCAGCTTCTAGTCCGGCTTCCTTAGTGTCTTCCACATCGACGTTAAGTCCGCTATCGTCTATTGCGAGTCCGGGTCCTTCGATATTGTCACAACCTGCAACGCCATGTCCTCCGATACAAGTGCAACCAAGGCCAATTGCAACAACGCCCGCGACTGTTGTACAATCACCCGTGCGGACGGATGCGCCGGGAAAAGATAAAAATCGTAAGAAATCCAAATCCAAGGCTATACCCAAGGCACGAACGATAAAGTTTCACGAATATAAAGGTCCACCAAGTGCTCAAAAGTCTTCAGCGAGCAATTACAGTCAAGCACAAGGAGAGAGCTCCTATCAATTGCTCTTACAACAACAACAATTACTGTTACAATATCAATTGCAGCTTCAACATAAAAGTAACAAGCACTGTCTTATCTTGCCAGCGTCACAAAAGACGATGAACGATACTCAGAACAACAATAGTAATGGTTCAACACAATCCGCCTCAACGTCGACAAATGTCAATAGTAAATCCACGCCGCCACCGAATCGATTGTTAGGACGATTGGAAGATATGAAAGTTACGGACTTGAAGGCGGAATTGAAGCGTCGCAGCTTACCGGTATCTGGTTCTAAACCGCAACTTATCGAACGTTTAAAGCCCTTCACCACCGGCGCCGTCAGTCAGTCACAAGCGAACAATATTGCGAACACAACGGTGTCAACGAGCTGCGATTCAATTCAAGAAATCGAAACGTCGCATAATTCCCCATTACACAATGTAGATACGTCGTCGCCTCAAACCAATGCATCCGAAGATCAATCTGAACTCATGGATGTTTCCGAATGTGAGGCGCTAAGTCCAATGTCGTTAACTCAGCAATCGATTGAAACTCCCGAATCCCAAGACGTTATCGTCTTACAAAAGCGTCGAATCGAAGAATTAGAGCGCCAACTGACTCTATCCCAATTGAAACTTCAAGCAGCCACTCGTGCCGAGCCTAAGGCTCAATACGTGGTGCTTCAGAAACATTTACAGGCACGACAAGAACACAATCAAATACTTCAACAACTACAAGCGCTTCAGACGCATCAGAACGTTGAAGATCAACAAAAACTACAACAGCAACAACACGTTGCTTTCCAGAACCAAAAGAATTTGACAGGTAGTTTGGTACTGAACGGTAATGATGCCACAATTGTACTTAATCATTTTATTCATGATAAGAACAAATTAATTAATGGTCACAATCGATCGAATTCGTTGCCCAATTTCATCAATACATTAATGCAACCGCAAACTATCATCAAACAGGAAATTGAAGTTGAAATGAAACCTCCACCACCACCGCCACCAATCTACGAGGACTCTATGAGTAAGTTCGCAAAGAAGATAAAGGATAGTGTTAAGAGTCAGGCTGTTGAAGATGTTCTCGATATACTGATAAAGAGCGGTGAACTACCGGCTAGTGCCGCACAAGACCCACTCACTCCCGGTTCGGCCAACTCGGTTAAGATGAGCGAACCCTTGTTTCCGGGAACACCATTTGTTAACAACGTGGTTAGCAATCAACAGCAACAACTCCACCAACCGCAGCAGGACACAACCGAGAATGCTTTGGGTTTGGATGCGAACGATATATTGAACCATTTGGACTTGGAAGGCGTCGATTTCAACTTTATGGAACTATGCGGGCAACACCAGTCCGTTAATAACAACACGACCGCAACTGACAACGGCAACGCGGACGTAGCCATGGAGACGGACGACTGGTTGGAATCGTTCCTGCCGACAGCGAATTCGGACAATTTTGTGAACGCAAACAACTCCATCACAACGTCGAACAACAACGTCGTGCCGGACATTACGCCCAGCCAGGAATTAGGCTACGATCCATTACTCGCCATCGGACAGAATCCCCTAGATCCATTCAACTTGGATGAGTTCCGCACGCCGTCGGACTTAACAACGTCGCTATCTTGGGATAGATTAGATTTTACTGCGTAGCATTACTTGAAGGGCTGCTCTACACATAGTGCTACACGCTATTAACATATATTTTTACTGCTTGTTCCACGAAAAATTTGAAGAACCAGTGAATATTTAAAACTTTAAAAGATTAATTGGTTATTTGTCAAACAGGAGCCATGAAAAAACATTTATTTATAGATTTTCGTGGAATATTCAGTTTTTCCGCTAGTTTTTGTATAAATTGAAACGAAAAACACAGAAAACGAACGTAATCAAGTGCCGCTTATTCCAGTGATGTGTGATTCCACTCGGTTTAGAGATTTTACAGACAGACATTCCACGTTATCGCGGCCGCCAAGAAGCCGCAGGGCAAGGGACCAGGGCGGCCTCTTTACAAAAATACAAAACAATTATTAAAAAAAAATATTAATACTGGAACACGTCATTGACAAAAGAATGCTCGAAGGTTCTTAATTGAAATGTAAAAAAATTAGCGTATGTCTAACAGTATAACAGGCAATCTAGTTAGAATAATCTTCGGTAAGTTAACATTAAATGTCTGGTTATCGAGGCTTGAGAAACGTAGGATAACGATGGCAGAAATTAAATCATAAGCTCTTCTGAAGTCCTTTTGCGGAATTATTCTGCAACCGGTAATCGGGTATGTACTGATATCGTCCTGTTTCTTCATGCAGAAAGCCATTAAATTACGTCATTTTCGACCACAAAGGTAGAAAATATAATGAACACCCAGGGTAAATTCACCACATCTATAACTATATTCTCACACAGCACCCCCCGCGTGCGTGCGCACCCAGTAAAATGTATGCATTGTCGCGGAAGGTAAATCATATTTTTTTTTGTAATCTACCACAAAAAAGCGAACAAAGCCTGCCTTATTTTACTGAAAGCTTTTCCAGTGTACACAAGTTTCTTACATCTTATTCGTTTCTTCGTGCGTCAATTGGCCTTTCTTCTTTCTTATAGTTAATTTCACAATCAATGTCGCTCCGGCAACATACTCGTTTTGACGTTGTTGTTCGAAATTAGTATGTTGATTGTGTTGACGATAGAAAAATAGGAAATAGGTCGCGACTTGAGACTTTTGATGATGAAAACGAATGATAAAGGCGAAAACTACGAAAAGAGCACAAATATAGATGCAAGAAAATAGAAAGGAATCTAAAGTCTAAAATCTATTAAAATTAAACAATAAGAACATATAAAGTTCTTAAAGCTTGTGAACAGAAAATTACTTTTAATTTAATTTTTGCCGTAAATATAGAATTCGGAAAATTGTTACTAATTACCAATTATAGAATTAATTAAAATTCAATTTGAAATTCATTTGAAACATGTGCCAACATTTATTACTAGAATAACTGGAATTTGTTAGATATTCGTTAATTTTTTCACAAAGAAAAGAAAAGTTAGTTGTATACTCAAACAAATTTAATGCACATATGAATATTCATGACACAACTTTTTAAATAAATAATGTAGAGGAAACTATAACACGCAAAGCAAAACAATAACAACTTAGTTTGAACAAAGAGAATAAGAAAAATGCAAAGCAATAACTTTTAGGTTGTTAGGTTGAATATATCATTAGTAATTATTCAACTGTAGTAATTTATAACATACAAGAACAATAATTGTACAGGATCATTATTGTTAAGTTTAGTTATTTAATTTTAGTTTATTTTTCATTTCTTTTTGTTATATTTAGTTTAACCTACTTATTTTAGTAATACATTATTTTACCTGATTGAGCGTGATTTATCAGCCTGCAACTGCTATTAGTTAATTAATTATTTGTTTTAAACAAAGGACAAAAGCGAAAGGAAAAGAAAAAAAAACTGGAACTGAGAAAATTACCTAATGCTAATACTAATTGATTAGTTGTTTCATATTTTAAAAGCCATGCGGGGCAACGATTTCATTCATGTATTTTTTTGTGGTTCATTGTTTTTCTTCAAAAGGCAGACCAATTAGTAACATTTAACTTGGTTTATTTTTATGGTATACTTAAAACACAGAATGGAAACCAGTTTCACTCAAAGAGAGAAGATGAAGTGATGGAAACGAGTTTCACTCAAAATATTATCGATCAAAAGAGGGAAGTTGAAGTGATTTTGTGTTAAAATAACAGTGGCATCCCCGACTAGTTTCGTGACGTCCACGTCACATCATCAAGCGATACAAGAACCAATACAAAATTAAGTGATGACGAATGGCCATTGTCATCTCTGCAGCAGCACCCAGCTAACATTGAACCCTCGAGCCAGCCCCAATCCAGCATATTAATCGTGTATGATACAGAGATGAAAGAAAATATTGGATGGACAAATTTGAAAAGTAATAATAACAATAACACCTACACCGAAAGGTAGAGGGTGTAACGATAAATATATATAGTAATAACAATAATGTTAAAATATTCATTATAATTAATAAAAGTATTCCAAGACACACTTGCCTTGAAATTCTACTGCTCTCAATGCATTTTGGTCACTTGTTAGTTTGAGTTTTAATTGTTTTTATTACTTTTCAAATTTGTCCATCCAATATTTTCTTTCATTTCTGGATCATGCACGATTAATATGCTGGATTGGGGCCCGGCTCGAGGGTTCAATATTAGCTGGGTGCTGCTGCGGAGATGACAATGGCCATTCGTCATCACTTAATTTTGTATAGGTTCTTGTAATGCCTGATGATGTGACTTGGACGTCACGAAACTAGTCGCATTGAATATTATATTTCAACCCAGCACTATTATCAAAATATTGTCATTTTGTAGAACCTTTAGATGCGTTTTATTTCGAACGAAAGTTACACCCGTAAAATGCAATAAAACGACTTTGCGAATTTAAAAATCACTTTGACATATAACTTATGACTGGCGGTGCAAAACATGCGGTACAAAACAACCAATTCCGATTTCTTA
This sequence comes from Liometoxenus newtonarum, assembly GCA_030264535.1. Classification (NCBI taxonomy): domain Eukaryota; kingdom Metazoa; phylum Arthropoda; class Insecta; order Coleoptera; family Staphylinidae; genus Liometoxenus; species Liometoxenus newtonarum. The sequence goes on along the minus strand of JARJEB010031925.1, from coordinate 10,170 downwards.
CATTATTTGCTATTACAATTAAGAAAATACTTGTTGATTTTTCGAATATTCTAGTTTCAGAAGACGAAAATCTTTACAAAAATGTGAGAAATATGTGAGATAAATCTGACTTAACCGCAAATCATACAATTTTCACTGCTTTCACCGTCTCAATCGAGAGTTAGAAAACTTAAACTCCAGCGAGTGAAAGTATGCAGCTGGATGAGTTAACATTCAATAAAACGCACCTTTTAACCCCGCCTAATATTTCTACAGAATGACAATAGCCTAGAAGTTGAAGACAAATTTAAGGGTAAAAAAAAATCAGTCAGAACCAGAAGTAACTGGTTTTTATTCTGTGATCATAGTGAGTAGGTTCTAGATGTAAATTTGTAACTTATTATATTTTGCGCCGCTAATAACATTTTCTTTAATATTCTGTAATTATTATTACATATTTATTTATGTATCCATATGGATATCTAAGAATAATTTAATTTAAGGTGCTGATTTTCGTTTCACGGTGATTTATTATATTATGCTTATACATATAGGTTAATGATATTGAATATATGCATAAGTAATTTAATAATACTAGACATAATAACAATTATTACTTACAAAAACAACAAGTACTACTACTATAGGATTATACTTACACACATACAATAAACTAAATATTATAGTGAGCATGAAAACAATAAATAATGAGAATAAGAAGCTATACATATTAAATAAGCTAAAAAGTGATGAGTGACAATGCTAAAAATGATCTTAACTATGTTAAAGGGAATAATTCATAATTATTTGTGAATAATTATTAAATAATTGAAGTAAGAAGGAAGGAGAAAGGAAAATAATGGAAAAAAAATGTGAAATAGAATGGAAAAATGTGTTTTTGGATTGTGTACTTTTTGCTGAAGTCTTTTACAAAATAAGCATAAAACATTAAGAAATAATAAAGAAATCATTAATGTATTCAGGGTATAATGAAATAATAACGTAAAATAAGAAAACTAACTAAAAAAAATTGATTCCTTTAAAGAAGGAAACGAGTAGAGGAGCCGAAGCCAATTTTCTATTTGATTATAATAAACTGAAACAAAACATGATCGCAAAGGAAGGAATTGTGTAAATATGAACGAAAGATGCCTTAAATACAATCATAAAATATTTATGGCTTCATATTTTTGTCGAAAAGAATTCAAACATTTGCCTCTTACTGAGTGAGAATCCTTATAAATTTTAAGTTTTGATTTCCGTAATTTTGTAAGTTTTCTATTGTTTATAAATTATTTGTGGCATCATCTCTTTGGATTTGGTGATCTGCGTTTTAGAAAAGTTGGGAGAAAATTTTAGGCGCTGCCAATCAATGAAACGACGCTTAGGTCGTTCGCGTATTGGATGGACGCTTGCGCGGCGCACCTGCACCCAAGTCGCCACACATCTCGTTTCATCCGACGCTCGAGTCGACGCTTCTCTTTGGACGCTCGGTGGTTCTCCGCGTCTCACGCACACATCGCTTATTCTGCGTATATACCTATACGAGATGTTTAAATGTGTTTGAATCCTCTATTCCTCTACATTGCTTCAATGTACATCGTACGGGGCACGATTGTGGAAAAGTCGCAGTAGATGAAGAGTCTCCTTCTGCCGCGCACGTACTTGTTTGCCAACAATTGCTGCGAATCTGAACGTAATCGTAATTTGGTCATCGACGCGACGCGTTCCTAAAATAAGGTCCTCAAAAGGAAATTTATTTTTCGACAAAATACTATGTGAGACTTTATTTTATTCCGGCATTTGTTAGTGGTTCGCCTAGATTTAAAGTAGGAAGAGAGAAGGACATTTGGAAAATTCATCTTTGGTTTGGTTTGGAATTGGAAAGAAAATTATGTAAGGACATAGGAAAGAAAGAAGGTAAGCTTTGAATTATTGTTGGTTTTGATGTGATGTAGAAATTCAAAAGTGAACGCCACAGAAGAGGAAGGGGGAGAGGCATAAGCAACAAGAAAAATCCCACAGGTGTTACGAGTCCACATACAATGTCCTAGCATTCCAACTTGGATTTTAAGCTTTAACAAGGGACACACAAGGGTGAATAAAAGGATTCAGGTGTTTTATACGTTTAAAGATCTCTTGTTTTATATTTTCCGAGAGAAAAAACAAAAGGAAATTAGATATTGTTTCGCAACGGACAATTTCCGAGCCAGTTAGATTCTCGAGATAAAAATTTGCACCTGAAACAAAAACTCTACTTGTGTTAAACAGTTAAACGTTTTTTTTTTTGGATCTCATGATCATAACCGGAAGTACCTACACTACGTTTGCAACTCACAAAAATGCGCCTTTTATTTATAATTCGTACATAAAATTACGAACAAAATCAATTAATATTTTCTAGTATTCATAAGAATTTGCAATCTTCTGAATGTTGTCGTCGCCTCAGTTATCTGATTGTTTAACATTTTTTACACTCCGGTGTGTCGTTGATAAAAGCATACATAGGCGCCGACAAATCTATCGGTTGCATGGCAACCCTCACAAAAACATCCCAGTGATGCACGTTCTTTCCGCGAACTGTGCAACCCACGGCAAAATCTACGGGTTGCATGGCAACTCTTACAAAAACATGCCAGTGATGCACGTTCTGTCCGCGAACTGCGATGAGATTCTGGGAAGAGGAGGAAAGGGGGAAATAGCTGTCAATGTCCAACCTACACAATTTTCAAAACTCGGCGCCTATGAAAGCATACGAGCATCGTCATTGAAATGAAGCAACTGGTTGGTTGATTGCAAGGTTGATTGTATATTTATTAATTACTTCGAATTCCAATTACCCATTCTGGCCATTCTCTGTTCTAGAGCGAGCGCCGAGATTTTGTTTTTCGGCGTGAATGTAGCCGACAAGTGAAGTGCCACCTTTGTCTTTGTCTATTACTTGCCAGATTGTAAGGAGAAAACATAAGAAGCGTGCATAACAGGTTCCATCCGTCATTGTAAATAACCTTCAAATTTCGCTGGATCCTGGTAGAAAACAAGATATGGCATTTTGTGAAATACGTCAAAGAACCATTAAAGTGTTCACCCCGCCTTAGACATCATGTTTTCAACCAGGTTCAAGCAAAATTTGGAGGTTATTAGAATGCTGGATGGCAGTTTGGTCCTTATAGTACTTTTCGTCTACTTTCACACGGTGAAACAAAATCCCGGCCTTGTTGTGTTTCATGCCTTCATATCCTCATAGAGAGTTTGAACAATGAACACAATGGGGGAAGTATTTTATTTTTGATTACTCAAGCGTGTTATTAATGCAATATCGCAATATGCCATAACCCGAGGGTAAGGATTAAAGCACAACAGAAATACAGGAGAGACTAACTAATATCTGCAGACAAGACAAGACAAGCAGCTGGCGTTTTGCTATACTTACATCTTACATGCAAACACTGAACAAGCGAACACGGAACATTATCCTATTATTTTAACAGACAATCACCGATCTTAATCTCGTGTTGTAATTATACGCCATCACAAGTCAGACCAGACCTTAATAGCAATCGGATTAGAGGTATATTGAATATTAAAATTCTCTTATTATAATATCAATTGATCAATTACATTGCTTGTGCAAAACAAATTAATTTGAAAAAGTTTTATAGGTATCGCGTCAATTGGACGCTTGGTCTTACAGTTCGGTTTGGGCGGCTTGCCGCCCAAACACAAAACGTACTTTGGTTTTAGTGTACTTGGCTTTTTGTCGTACGCGTCCAATTGTCGCGCGTACAATTGTCGTACTCGTCCAATTGTCGCGCGACCAATTGACCGCGTCAATTTTATAATATTAGACGTAATAACAAAAATTCGATTGCGTCGTGAAGCTTCGGTGGGAGTCGTAATTGCATTGTTCGGTAGCTCAATTGGTAAGAGCAAGGCCTGGAATGCCGTGGTTGCGGCTTCCATCCCCGTCGAAACTGTTAATTTTTCCTAGAAAATAAGTACACATAACAAACACAAAAAATTTAGTTGTTATAATGGAATACAAAACCAAATAAATATAAGTTTGCCAAAAATAGTCATCAATTAGAATTTTTGATAATCCAAAGAAAGTATCACATCAGTCATCACAGTAAGTTAATTTGCAACAACTCTCGCCAGTGGTGGATTTAGGAACAGGTGGCTGCTTGGGGCCCCAAATCAAAGCAAATATTTATATCAAATTCGTTACAAAATGAAAAATATTATTAGCCGGGCCTCATGAATGGAGGGTCTCGCAACTCGCATGTTATGGCTGACACTCTGACAGTGAGAGTTAGTTTGAGTGCTGTTGATTGTGTAGACTGTAGTTGTTGCTATTATAGTAAGTACTCTACAGTTTGTCGGTTCCCGCCTCATATTACCATAATCTTGATAACGACGTGGTCCTTGTCCATTGTAATTTGTAATAGATACTGTTAACTATAACAATACACTGTTGCTGGGCTAAGGTCGGTTACAGGGTTGATGCCGTAGGCGGTTCGGTGTAAAATGGTCTTTGAAACAGCTATTGTAAATTGCTGGCTTTTTGCAACTTGTATTGTAGTAGTACATACATACAACTTACAAGTGAAGTACAACGCTTAGTCCTGCTTGATAAAATGGTTGATACAACCAGAAGCAACACATAACCAATTACCAAACCAAGGAGCGGGTCTTATGTTTCTTTATACTGAGTATTAAACGTATCCCACTTATTCCTATACAAACTGCAAACAATATGGTAGTACATACATGTAAATTAATAATTTATGGAAATTAAAGATAAAGCTGAGGTGCTAAAATTAATTTGGTTTCAGTGTGTAAAACTTGCTTTTTGTCTCTTTGATTCTTAAAACTCTGCAACTTGGTACATACATCGGGTATATAAAGCTCAGTAAAAGCTATTCCATGACTCCCATTAGCAATCTACATGATGGTTTGTTGTAGATTCTGAGGCGCACTCGTCAGTAAGTTGGGAGACGAACCTAGAGCGAGAGGAAATTGTGTTGTAGCATAATCGAGGGATTTTGGGTTAGTTTGCTGCCAAATTGATGTTGTGCGTTGTTGTGCTTCAACGCTCACATCACATGTACAACTCATAATGCAAAATCATTTATATTGTTTGCTGTTGCTTCTTACATGGGGTCTCTTTTGTGCCTGGGCGCAGGTGCATCAAAATGGAAATTTAGACCTTTTGTTCGCGTAATTTATTGGATATTTTAGGGTTTTTCAATTTCCTTTCACTCATATGTCAAGATAATTCAAATAGAATACACAAATAGGCCAAGCAATCTTTATATTGCATAAAAAATGTTCAAGAAATATTTACTTATAGCTAAAGCACAGGCGATGAAAACTTACGTTTAGCGCAGAATAAGAGGTAAAGAGGCCGAAATAGGAATTATAAAAACAATACTCTTAATTGAAAACAATTTTTATTTGACTTGTATTTTGTTCCACGAATGCGGGCCGCTTTGGATAAATAATTCATTTAATTATGGAAAATTATTTCTTACCCATGTTGAATTGCAATATTCTTTTTCAATGCAAATACAAAATTATGAATTAAATTTTCAGAGTTCTATTGTAATTTGGATTTTACAATGCTTGATGCTTACTTTAATAGAAAATACTTTTAAAATTTAATGGCATAGGAAAAATCCATTAATATGCTACAATAAATATTAAAATTCTTATGTCGTAACTATACCGTGCGTTTAATTTACCGTGGAACATAGCATGTGCTATCCTATGTTCGACGGTCAAATAAATGAGTCACACACATGGCAGTGGCGATGCACGATCAAAGTAATTAATTTTTATGAACATGTCGTTACTGTCACCATTGGCGTAGGCAGAGTGGGGCAATATGTATACATATTTTCATTCATACAGTTTATGTTAAATGTAATAATTTCATTACTCTTTGCGACTTCACAATCATTAAACGAGTGAACTCTCACCATTTCTTCTGATGTGACATTTTCAAATTTCATTTTCTTTGCTTATTGATTGTTTTTCAAATGATAATATGTTTATTTTTATTTGACATTTCAATATATATTTATATAGTTTACATATTTTACATTACTGGAACATATATTGGTGCAATTTATAATTATAATATTATACCACAGATGTTAGCGCACGCTATTTTTAAGCAGCATTCATGGCTGCATTCATTTGAAGAGTTCAGAGCAACTTCTGTTCATTTCGTAAAAAGCTAAGAAGATTTCTATATTTCCTATTTGTATAATACATGCACTGGGTTAATATTTAATTTATAACAATAGTGCTTTTCATTGTCGTTCATTCACAAATACAAACGTGCTAATTACATTTTGTTAGATGTATTGCGCCTTTGCTTGTGTAATTAAAACACTCGCACGACACGTATGAATACATGCCATGCCTTGAATGGAAAATTGAGTATACAATTGCAGGAATAATGTCAGAAAGGTTGAAACATGCATTATCAACACAAACACATAGATACCTAAGTAAGTAGCACATATTCAACCCACGTCTCAGGATCGGCATGGCGTTAGATAAACATTTTTAACATCAACACAACGAACCAACATCATTCAGCATCAACAAGTATCTATACCTATTTTTCTACATTTGTGACTGCGAAATTTTTGCCTCTTTATGGTTAAAGGTGTTAAAGGTAGCTTAAATACAATTATCTAAGTTTCATTTGCTGCATGCAAACTACTGTTTTTCTCATTTCGAATTATTTCGAAATTGAATAGTAAGGTTGGAAAGTATTCAATTTCTCGCATTCGGGGGTGTGGAATTGAATGTTTTCCAATCGCGTTTTGTACATTGTTTTTTCTATAACCATGTGTTACCATCGGAAAATTAATAAAATGTTTATTAAATGATTTTGATACCACAATGTTAGTCACTGACATGACATTCATTATAACACAAAATCAAAACTGAAATAGTATATTACGTAATTAGAGTGGAAGTAGGGTTGAAAACTTACGAACGATGCGCTTAGCGGCGACTTTAGCAATCCGCGAAGGCGCAATTGCATCTTTTCTCTAGAATAGTAAGGTTGGTAAGTATTCAATTTCTCGCGTTCGGGGGTGTGAAATTGAATGTTTTCCAATCGCGTTTTGTACATTGTTTTTTCTATAACCATGTGTTACCATCGGAAAATTAATAAAATGTTTATTAAATGATTTTGATACAACAATGTTAGTCACTGACATGACATTTATTATAACACAAAATCAAAACTGAAATAGTATATTACGTAATTAGGGTGGAAAGTAGGGTTGAAAACTTACGAACGAAGCGCGTAGCTGCGACTTTAGCAATCCGCGAAGGCGAAATTGCATCCTTCCACTCTAATTACGTATTATACGATTTGATTTCAGTTGTTTTTGTTTCAATTCATATGATATACATAATGATTTTGATACAACAATGTTAGTCACTGACATGACATTCATTACAATACAAAATCAAAACTGAAATAGTATATTACGTAATTAGAGTGGAAGGTAGGGTTGAAAACTTACGAACAAAGCGCGTAGCGGCGAGTTTAGCAATCCGCGAAAGCGAAATTGGATCCTTCCACTCTAATTACGTATTATACTATTTGATTTCAGTTGTTTTTGTTTCAATTCATATGATATACATATTTTCCAACGTTACGCATTGTATAACTGTTTGTTTACACTAACTTGACAATGTTGCTTGTTGTCCATGTTGAAAATACAATAACACAATTTACATTTTCCAATGCAAAAGCCATGTAAAACTTTTACTTCTGCATTCGAAAATGTTTTTATATCATTGTGCGTACGAGTATACTGCGTATACTTGCTAATATTTTTTTCAACTTGATCCGTATTGAAAACATAATAAGTTCTGACGTATACGTCCAGCTGTGCAAACAGATAAACATTATCACTTTATCATAAACAGATATATACCTACATTTTCAACCCATGCAGAAACTTTATACATACCTTTACATGTATTAGTTGGGTAAACAACAATTTCCCTTCATTTAGGCATTTCATTGGTAGTTTAGTTTAGACGAAAAATAATTTAGGCATGATTGATTGCCATGTTCGATTTTTTTTTTTTGGTTGCAAGTAAATATTATTAATTTCATAAAATTACGAAATTCTTATTTTGTAATTGTGTGTTTCATCATATCCATGCGCTGTCGCGCGGATGATGACACACAGCATGTCCGCCATCTTGAGGCGCCGCCGACGTTGGGACAATAAAGAAGAAATAAACTTAAGAAATGTTTCCGACTCCCGGAAAACACCGTAGTGTAGCCGGCGACGTCGTCTCGTTTTGTAAGTTTATGGTATCACGCAGTAAATATGTGTGTGTGTGTGTGTGTGTGTGTGTGTGTGTGTGTTTGTGTGTGGGTTTACAACGTGCTTTATTTCTTCATGTTTTATAATTATTATTTCGTTAGTGCACCGGCTACCTGCCACCTATAATTATAGGTATCAACAGGTTATGGTTAAATAAAATAAAAGTGCACCGGTGCAAATAAAGACGGTTTGCACCCGTTTTCGCCGAGTGCAATCATGCGTTTGCAGTCTGAGGGTGCACCCAATTAGTGCACCCGGTGCATTGCTTCCGATATGCCACTGTGAACTACTCAGAGTAGTTCCGACCTGATCAAAGTACATCCGAACTACTCATAGTAGTTAGAGTGACTTATTGAACGCATAAAAAGGGTGGAAACGATTACACCGAATCCAACAGATTGGTGTATTCAATCATTGCACCGGGTGCAAGTGCCACCCCTGGATTATTTTCTATAAAATTTTGTATCATTTATAAATGACGAGTAGTACCTACTTATTAATTAAAAAAAAAACATGACCTTTTTGAATTAATTTGTGATTTGTGAAATGTCTGTGTGGACATGCATGGCATGACACAATGTTGAAACAATTTAAGAACGGAGAGAGAAAAACTTTTGTAATAAAGAGAATTTTATTCATAATCCGCAATTTGAAACGAGATTCTGGAAACTGAAAACGCAAAGTAGGATTTTAGGATTTACAAAGGATGAAATTTAGGAGCAAATCTGTTGTGAAAGGTGAAATATTTGCAAAATCAAATTGTTGAAATTTTCAAATATAAGTTGCAAATAACACGGCAGGATTAACCGATAAATAAATAAATGTATTCGGTAATATTAAAATAATTATATTTAGTCAGGTAGATTATTAACATTCCAACATCCAAAACATTCCTCTCACGTAGCCTCTGGGTATATACGTGCATAACTAGGTTAGATTTGTGAAACTGTTTATTGAGTTGCAATTTAGCTAGAAATTGGATAGGAATTTATGAGTTTTGGTCCAACTTTTACATGTACAAAATTGGTAAAATGAGAGGTGGCAGCGCCGGGCTCTAGTGAATTCTCATTTGCAATACAGGGTGGTTGACCAATCAATTGCCAGAGAATAGTATAATCCAAATCATTTAAGATATAGAAAAAAGTTTTATGTAAAAGTTTCTAGATTTCTTGTGTTCTATAAGATGGCGTTAGTTGGTTTTTTAATATGGAACACCTTGTATTTGGTAACATTTTTAGATTATTTTTTATTCTGTTTAATGTGTCTAGAGTTTTAGTGTTTATTTCGTTGACAATTTTATATTTTTGATAGTGTCATTGCCAATCGTGGTTGAAGATGTGCAAAGTCCAGTTTAAAAGTGCTAAGGCTTAGAAAATAACAGTTAGCGCCACTTTATGGAACACATGAAACTTTCATGCGCAATTGCCTGGCGAGTGATTGGTCAACTACCCTGTATATTGGCAGAAGTTTTTAGAATGATGTAACACGTTTGCCGTTATACAGGGTGTCCCAGACCAAACGATACAGCGGAAAATGGCAGATTCTACATGAAAAACTGAGTAAGAAAGTCCCATACCAAAATGTTCAGGAAAGCACCGTTTTTAAACGGGAAGCAATTTAAGTTGATCAATCTGACAGCTTTCCCATGTTCAAAAACCACCTGTTTCAGGAACTCAGTGGTTGCTATGACATTGTTGATCGGGCCATAATTGCTTTGGTCGACTGTAAATAATTTAGGTAATGTAGGTTATCTGTCATCCGTCTGTCAGAATTCCAGTCGTCCAAATAAATCGTTATAAATTCGTAAATAACAACCACT
>JARJEB010031910.1:0-13065 GCA_030264535.1 Liometoxenus newtonarum | reverse complement strand
TTAGGTCACATATTTTCCGTGGTTCATGTTTGATACTTGGTGCAGTTTTTGCTGCGAATTCAAATATTCTTAACACCTCGTCAATCTGACAGATCTGTCAAAATTGAAATGAATGCATCGTTTTTCCTCAGACTGTACCGATGAACAAAAGTTTGCTTCCCACAAATTACAACTTTAGGTCACATATTTTCCTTAGTTCATGTTTTTCTTCGATGATACATTAATTATCATTATCATTCATTATCGATTACCCTGTATAGCAAAAATAGTATCAACTGTACTGTAAAATGTTCACGGATTTTATCCGTTTTACTGTTCATGTCCATGTTCATGAATTTATGTTACTGCTTCATGCTTCGACACTTCACTTCTTGTAACTTGTAACTTATAAGACTTTATGATAAAATCAAAATCAAACATCAGCAGGAGTACAAAAACCGTACAAATATATACAAAGAAAATGAACAGAAAGAAAAAAAAAGATTTGTTATGGATAATTATTGAAGTACCTATAAGTATGAATCGAAGAAGAAGCAAATGAAGAAGAAAAGGAAGCAAAGCACTGTGAAGAACCGAAGAACTAAGTACTGCGAGACAGGTGTGCGCGACCTTGACCGTTGCCACAGCAGGCAACAGTCGACAAAGCTTATTGTACGCATCGAAAGTGTACTTTTGCTCCTGCTCTTGCTCCTGCTGGTCTGCTAGCAGTAAAATGCAGTAAAAGAGCATAATTTGAACTTGAGATATTTATAAACATTTTTACCACCAGCAAACCAGCAGATTTTTGCAAAATTCAAAATTAAATCAATTAAACAGGATAATTGCCAATTGCAAGGACATTATGGAAAAGTTAAGAATAGTTGTAAAATTAAATTTATGATTTTGATGAAGCACCAAATTATAGGAAATTACATGAATACAAGTTTCAGATTGTAATTATGCTCTGGTTAAATTGAAATTACAATTTTACTTTTATTTGAAGGTTATTTTTGGATACAAAATTTAATGACAATTGTTTTTAAAAGGAAAAGTGGAAATGAATAATTTTTGTTTTCCTCTGTTCCGGGAAAAGTGTTTTCTTCTTAATCTGAAGTAATTTCTAAATATTTTATTTTGCTATACTTAAGTAACTTAATTTTGGTTTAAATTAGCCGTTAATTTAATGATGAGATCATCAAATGTCCTTAGAATAAATAAAATTAAATGTCTACTGTGCTTTAATTTTATAATTATTTATCATTTCGTTATTTGAAAACTGGTTCAAGAAAATGTTTGAGTTTATGAAAATTTAAATTTGTAAATAACTGCTTTTTTAATCGAAATATAATTCAGACAAATGTATAAATGTAAATGTAAATAATGCAAAAAATTATGTTCACCAGAAGCAAACTAGCCAAACAACGACGAGTTAAAACAATTATTATAATAACATATACAGCGCTTCTAAACGAACTTGAACCATGTGACGTTTATTATAATTTCTCGAACTTGCTGTTTCCTAGTCCATCTTGTCCCTTATCTGATAAGAAGGACTATATTCTTTGAAAAGTAAACTCAATAATGTATAAAACCAAGAGCTAATTTTTTCAATTAACTAATTTAATAATTTAATAAGTGAAATAATTTCGTTATTATTTTTATTTTTTACATGATGAATAAGTTATTAATTTATTTTAAATTGATGGACTAATAATATCAAAAACGAAACTTTGCTGATGCAAGAATGAATGAGTTGATGCAAAGTTCTTGAAATTTATCGTCTGTCTGTATTATAATGAATAATGACAAATGACAAAAAAGTTTTTGAAAATTTGGTGGAATAAATTACAGACGAGAGTCGACTTGCCGAACTTTGAAAGTAATCATTTGGTTGTATATGTAAATGCGAATATGAAAAAATAGTGCATTCCAGAACCAAATGCTTGAGTTGTCCTTTCAGATTTTATTTTATCTTTTCAAATACTTGAATGTTATCCTCATCCTCATTCTCGTCTACGTCTCTACGTCTACGAAGTTATTGAATTTTTCCCATTGGATGCAACTATAATGGAGATACATTCTATTTGAGTAAATAATGGAAAAGCAATATCACATCACGTCATAACTCTAAATATTGTACTTTTCTGTTGTATGTAGTAGTATTAGGAGGTATGTTGCAGAGAAGAGATCGTTGACTCTTTCGAATTTCCGAACAAGTACTTCGTACCTTTCCATATTCCGTTTCGGCGGTGAATTCACGGCATTCCGCATTTAAATGTAAAAACATATCACCGACAGTGAATACAATATACAAAAATAAATCGGTACGGATTCCCACCGCACAACAAATTCAGTGAAATCAAAATGTAATAAATGTCATTTCCACTTTCCGATCAAAATTAGTCTCACAATTGAAGAGTTTCTCGAAGTCGTAGTTGTAGGTTGTCGGAAAGTTGTCCGGTGCACACCGGTACCGATTTCTTTCGATTAATTTCGATGATGATTGACTTTTAACATTAATTTAAATATTTATATTTTATTACTATAACCTTCATATTGTAAAATCTGCTAATTTGTCACCTTGTATGATGATCTGGGATATTTTATATTGTTAGATTGTACCAGCTAAATCTTGTGACCCTGTACGTTTATGTAATAACTATGTTTACTTCGTGTAACTATGGAGATCAACCAAGCAACGAATCAATGACATTGTGAAAGAGTGAAACCAATATGATTGAGAGAGACAAGTGTTAGAACCGAGTTTACCTGCTAACGAAATAACCAGGGAATTGCTCTTTGAAGTCGGCGATCTAGAAGAAGAAGAAGCAGATAATCAAAGTCGCTAGGTGTTTTACTATTTTTGACATTTTTAATAAATACAATAAAGTGAATAGTTCCTTTATTCGTATTTTACAATTTGAAGTTTATATTGCCGACTCCGATTCAAATGACAGCTTGTTAGAGAGTCGCCCTAGTAACATGCGTATATTCTATTAGGCTCCTATATAGTCTGCTCATTGCTTGGGATTGTTGAAATCTACCAAACCCAAGAAGAAATATTATTGGCAAATCTTGTAGGAAACTGAAAAACGACTTTCTGAGATGAACAAGATAGTTTCATTTAATTTTTGGACTTTCAAGTAAATATTCTTTCTTTACCACCTGATTTTGTTTATACTTACTTACTCCAGGTTCAAGTAGAAGGATAGAGATACTTTTACACCCCCCATATACTTTGCATGGTTTGCCCGCAATTTTGTTCACATACACAACACTTCAAAACCGCACTTTTTCCGATTCGAAGGACCAAAACTCTTACTTTCCTTACAATACCTTCGATATGTCAGAACGTAAAAAGAAGAGTCTGTTGAATTTCGGGATATAAAGATTCATCCATTGTCTGGGATTCCGTCGGTCGGGTCAACCTGGACCTGGACCTAGCCAATCGTATTTCCTGTCGAGTATACCTATATGTTTTTGTTACTCGTTTGTCCATCCGAAATTTGTATTTGTTTTGCTTTGCTATATTATTATCACTTTTTATCAACATTTTCTTCTTTAGTTTTGGTTGAATGGCTGAATAGTGAATTTTTTTTACGTTTTTTTGTGTCTAGAAACAAGTCCAGACATTTTATATTCAAAAATAGAGAATTTATTAACAAGGATAAATAAATCGGTACATGTTCGCACCGCACTATTTTACTATCATGTATTAAATATAGTCTAGCTAGACTGAAAATTGAAACGCATCTTGTTTTTTTTTAAAATTCAGTCGATAGTGTCCCGTAAACTTTGTGATTTGGTGCTTTGAATTTTTCGTATGTTTATCTCAATTTCTTACAGATCTCAGATTCTTATTCATATGTATCACGTGATAACACACTCTATACTTTCGCATAATTTCCCAATTACCTACCTACAAAATAATAGGAACTAATAATAACAATCAGGAAACACATAACAAACAATTTTCTTTTTTGTATTCTTACATATTCTTATCCTTCTTGCTTCTTGTTAAACGGCGTCATTGTCCCCCAGTCGTGACTTTTGACTTTTGTGAACTTTAAACAAACAATATACTTTAGTACTTATTCATGGCGACAAATATTGCAGATATTCTTGTTAGCTTTTCAATTATGTCTACAAATTATCATGTCCACTTTACATTATGTAATTTTCAACATTTTCAACTAATTTTTCTTATACTCCATGTTGGCACTTGCTTAATAAGAATTTATGCGAGAATTATTTAAGGAACATACCAGGAAATATTTATAGTTTATAATTAGATGGTTAAAATAAGTATGTGCAAATTGACGAATTGTTAAATGCAATTATTAAACTAGACGAACTGTTAGAAAATATATGTCGAAAAACGGTATTTATTCAAGTGTGTAATGATTGAAGTCGGTACTTCTCCAACAACTACCTTAACAATCACAATTTGTGCAGATCATAATATTTATTAAGTAACAATATCTTCAAGATTTTTGTGTTAATTCATTTTTTGTTGACTAACTGCTCTTTCTACCCTGTGGGAAAAGTATTTTCAATTTGTGAATAACACTAGCGTTGATGAAATTACTTCATAGATTTCGATTGAAAAGGAGAAGAAAAGACTTTCGAGAGATTATTAAAAACGAACGGTAATAGACAATGCAAGAACAAACAATATAACAGGATTCAGGAATCTTGAAACTTATGAATGTAAAAGTACTAAATCAACAAATGTGTAGCGAATAACGTATGACTAACGTAATAATAAGTAGTGTATTTTTTTTTTCTATAACCCACCAAAAAAGTATGAAAATACTTTTGCTCGGTACGAATTCAAGAAATTAGTTCATTCAAAATCATAATATACTTTATAAAAGTTTCATATTATCCATTGTAAAAGATTTATTTAAACGCCATGTATATTTATATATTCTTAACGTTGTATAACTGGCAATTTTCTGCATGGCATAACTGCAATTCCAATAACAAAAGCTAAATAGCAGAAGTATATATTTCGTAGACGTGGCTAGGTATATACCAAGTGATCAAAAATTATTGACATCTTTTGGCTGTATTGTGTAGATAATTATTACTTAAATTATTTATATTTTTGCTTATAATTTTATAAATCATCAGTCACAAATACCCCCAAACACATGTACAATCCTTCTAAGCAAACAAGAGACTAGGTGCGTGTGTTCAGAACTGACTGCATTTGCGAAAGTATACACTTCACGCACATGCAGTGTTCAATTTAGTTCAAATATTTTCTTTGTCTCATGTAAGCTGAGCCACGCTGTATAAGAGTAACTACACCCGAGTTACTTGTATTTTACAGCAACTATGTTATTGACGAATGAATGAATGAAGAATGATGAAAGAATAAGAAAATCATTTGTTTACAAAAAACATGTGGGTGTTACATAACCTATAAGCATATAAAGTCAAATAAGATGAAGCAATAAAGAAAATTAAGAAATGAGAAAAAGTATAAAAAGTGAAATGTGTTTTTGAGCAATTTTATTTTATTAATTTGGTCATTGCCTTTTTTAATTATAAAAAAATTGCTTCTGTAATCACACATCACACATTGACACAAATTTCTTCTATTGTGTATTTGTTACGACGCAAATGCCGTTCATCAATTATGAACGTAATACTTATTTATTTGCTGATGTACATGTAAATCATATTTTTCTTATTTCTTTTGCTCTGAAGTCTGAATAATATTTAATGTTAATATTTATATTGTTGTAAGTTGTAACACGAAACACATCAGAGCAAATCTTGCGACTTAGACTAGTGATCACTGCAAATACAGTTAACTGAGTTAACTGATGATTTTGCCACAACTACAAGCAAATAAATACAATACAATTACGAATTACCGCTGATGTATCTCATACAGTGCATTTTTTTAATGATGTCTCAAGATTTTGTTCGTTCACTAGCTATTTTAAATAAAATTGGAAACTTTTTTAAGGTAGGCAACCAAACTGGCAACTTGCCTGACTCTGTGACTGACACAGTTGTTAGTTTGTCTGCCTACCATAAAAATTGCATATTGCAAAAACCTATCCGAATCAGTAATCCGAATTGAACAAATTTAATATTAAGACTTTGATTTTAGCGATGTCACATTTGCAACAGGGCTATGAGAAATGCACTGTATATCGACAGGTATTTCCAGTCTATATTTATTTACTTCAACAATAGTTGTTATGAATGCGTTTGTTATTTAACTAATGCTAACCTGACTTCAGTAGATGTTAAATGATCTATATATAGCGCATCAACAATTTTGCAGAAAAAATATTTCATCTGCAAATATTAACTCTAATCATTTACAATTACAAAGTTATGGTAACGTGAAATGTTTAATGATCTGCGCTCAAGAAGCTAATTTTCCTGACTTAAGGTTAATGTTAATGCAAAAAATGCGTTGATGTTGTAATGTAAATGAAACGCAATAACGCAATAACGCAAAAACACAATAACGCAAAAACGTTTCTGCCTTCTGTTGTCTTGAAGTGTTGGTTTTGATACTTTGGTGCAGCTAACACTTACTGGTTAATCATAATCATGACGATAAAGGTTGACGCATTAAGGTCGATTTAAACTCACCACTTAACACCTAAGACTTAAAATATAACAAAGGTATTTTAGAATAGAGAGGTATCTCTAATTAATGTTTGCAACGACCGATTTCGTCAACAAAGATCATCAGTCATCACCAATATTTTGTGTTATTTCCAATAATTTGGATCACCATAACACGCTTTACGCTATTGTTTATTGTTAAGATTTATTCACATTTATTTATTTATCCACACCAGCCCCGATAAGAAGCAAGCAGACAATCAGCTGGAGCGCTCCATATCATGGTCCTTCGAATCGGATCGGGAAATTTACCACTTGTTCGAGATTGGAATCAAACGGTTGGCCCCGATAACTACGAACACCGGCCGTAGCCTTTCAATTACCATTAACCATCTCTTTTACCCTTCCGTCGCTTAACTGATCCTTGATTCAGTTAAAAATTAACATTTAAGAAATAAACTTATTGTTCTCAATCATATATGTAAGTTCGTTTCTGAACATTTAAGTATATTCAAATATTTCTTAAATTTTAAGTCATAAGTGTTAAATGTTAAGTTGCGAGCATAAATCTGTTATACCGTTGAGTGAGGAACAATAAGAGTGGCAACTCCGTGTAAACTAAAAGTTTCAATACCGACCGCGTCCCCCTTGCCCACATGATTTTTGCTAACAGTCGGCGCTGCCGTGTCGTTTTTGAATTTTTACATTTCTTTCAACTTGGGGTGTACGTTGGTCACGCCTCCCAAGTCCTATTTAAGAGGAAACACTAGGTATGTTGGGTTGCCTGATAATAACGAGAGCACGCTGCCGAGTCTAGGTACATTGGAGCTTCACTTACGTCAGTGGAGTGGCCAGTCTTCTTATATTTGTCAGTCAACTCTATAACTAAGACCGCGAATGTTAAATTTGGATGACAAAACATAAAATTGCTTATAACTGGCTGAATAATGATTTTGCTATAAAACTGTAAACATAATATCAGAGAATAAAGTATTTTCAATTTCCTAGAAGCCAATCATATTTGGAGCACATGTGAAAAGAAGAATTATTATACAAACAATTTGAATAAGCGAGAACCTTTGCTTTTATGGATTGTCAACCATCTTTGTTGTCACCAATTTTAATTACCAAACATTGGAAAAATAAATTACGATTTATTAGAATTAGATTATAATGTTGTATGCTCCTTTATTAAAGGCCTCAAGCTGAACCGATAGTAGTATCTTGAATTGTTTTTCAGACGAATTATCGAGTTTAAGAGTCCTTATTCCACCGGTCCATCAGCTATATTAAATTACAGTTAATATTTCAAATTAGTAAGAAATTTAATATATGACACTGGCTAAAACAATTTACTCTAGCTGTGATCGAACCCACAACCCCGGCAATTTAGGCCTGACTCTTACCAATTGAGCTACTGAGTGGTGACGATTCCAGCCGAAGAGCAATAATTCAAGCCATTGCCACGAACTGTGCTAATCTACTTGACCAGCATTGACAACTCTTACTTGAATTTCCTCTACTATAGGAATTGTAAGCAAAGACAGTTATACCTAATATCTAATGGTTTTTTCGGGACAACCGTATAATTTTATAACAATAAGATAAGAATAAGAACTCCTCCGGTTCAATTGTAATATTAAATTACAGTTAGTGTTTCTTATTTGAAAGTAATTTAATATTTAATACTGGCCAGAAAACTCTACTGCGGTGGGGATCTAACCCGCAATCACTTCCTTCTAGGGTTAGCTCCTAGCTCTAAATCCATTGACCTACGAAGCGACGACTATCCCAGCCAAAGATCAACATTCAAGTAATGCCAATTCAAGTCGTAGCCCGACGTCGACAATTCCTTCAGTTATTGTTAATTTAGTTTGATTTGCAGAATAGCTTCAAATGCATTTATTTTACGACTGCTGCTTTCAGGCCCGGATTTGCCATTAGACAAACTAGGCATTTGCTTGTGGCCCAGGCTTAAGGAAGCCATTATTAGTTCCGGCCTAACCAAACAAAGTATTCGGATGAAGTTTACCTAGGGCCCAATATTACCTAAATCCGCCACTGGCTGCCTTACTAGTTTGGAAATTCAATTTCTAGTCGATCGAATACCTCGTGTATAGTGGAAGCATTCTTGGAAGCTTTTCCTTAATTTATCAGCATGAGACAACGTTTGGAGGCGTTATTAGAATGGTGAAAAGGCGTCACCATCGAAGTCATTATGACCAGTGAAAAGTAGTCATTAGTGTGCGTTTTTCACTTAGAGTTTTTCAATTCTCCACTGAATTCTAGCTGCTGTATATGAACTCAAAGGCCCACAAAACTTACAAAAACTTATTAAATATTAATAAATATTAAATATTTATATATGAGAGAAATAAACGCAATTAATGTTATTAGAATTGAAGTTCATTCTTAAAAATAAATGCGTTCTCTAGTTGTCTTGCAAATCTATATGTAATTGACGCAATTTTCGCTATGAGTGTCTCATCATGTCTTTCGTCATTATGTTCTGCGACAGAACAAAATAAGTGTTTCCAAATTACTCTCTCATTTTTCCGCATTTTCGCGGTGTTAGTCTAAAAAAGAGTTGTCTTCTCTTTGCGACCTAATTTTATTTTCTGACTAACTTAATTTTCCTAAGCAGAAGAGTTTCTTTGCAAACTCGAACGAACGTTGCCAGTTTTTTTCTCATCAAAGTCAAAAAAATCTTTTCTTTATATATACGTTATTTGAAATCCCGTATTATTTCTAGTTTTCTTCAGGGATACCTCTGATAAATCTGAAGCAAATAAGAAACATAAAATGGAATCAAAGATCGCTTGCTGCTCTGCATGTCTCTTATAAAATCAAAGAAACGACTAAGTTCACATTTTAAAATTGCAAGTTAATAAGTATATTGATTTTTAATTCAACTATTTGCAAACAGTTAGCAGTAATCCTCAACAACGAATAGGCAAACAACATAATATTCATATTACTATAGGGAGTCGCGCTAACACGCTAACACTGCCACTTTGATTGAATTGACTCCATTTAAAGATTAATAATAAATATTAAATGGGAAGATGAAGTGATGTTAGTAAAATAAGTAGAGGAGTTGCTAATACTTGGCATCACAATTTTAATAGTTGAATAACATGGCGACTAGTTTCGTGACATCCTGGTCACATCCTCAGGCCACACTACAAGGGTCCGAAACAACAATAAATTAACAAATCAGATATGAATGGAATGAGTGAAACATTGATTGAATTGAATTAACAAAGCGAACAAATGAACAAATTTGACGAAATTTTAAATATTTCAAAAACTTAAAGTTAGAAAACTTAAAGTTAGAAAACAATAAGGATGTGACCAGGATGTCATGAAACTAGTCGCTATGTTATTCAACTATTAAAATTGTGATGCCAAGTATTGTCAACTCATCTACTTATTAATAATAAACTTAAAAAATTATTCCTCTTTAAAGCAATAACTGGTGTAGTCATCTCACCAAATTTGGCGTTTACTTGACTCTCTTCATAAAACATATGTCTAACATTTCGGCTTGGGAAATTAGTTCAAATTCCCTATTCCATTGAATGAGTGAAATATACTTGAACATAAGGAACTATGGCTGATTTAAAATATCTCTTTTATTATACTTAAAATATTCAACAAGTTTTCATCTGTGTGTATGACCTCCACTCTTCTTTCACTTCTTTCTCTATCTTTCTTGAAGTTAATATCGTATGGTCCTTCTTGACAACCAAACTGATCTTATCTAAATAGCATAGGAACGTGCTATTATCCCATACATTATCCTTAAATCGCCTATGCCTATGTCTATGCTGGATCCGAAAGATCCACTCCCATTGCCGCGACCAAAGCAATCCTGTCTGCTTCACTTGAACCGTTAAACACGTTACGTAAGAACAAGTGGAAAGGCTACCTATATTCCACACCGGCCTGACTAGCCGTAATTCAATTATACAAGCGCTCTGTGAACCTTTTTGCCAAACCGCCGGAACTATTGATTCAGGCCATTGAAGGCTATTGGTTTGATCTCATCTTAAAAATAGCCAGACCGCTTTCAATTGAAATACAACTTTAAATTGGAATTAAAATGAATAAAAAAGAAAAATTTCCAACTTACTAAAACTATGTTTAAAAATAGATAATTTAATTAAATATCATTTAGAAATACGAGATATTTTCAAGAATAGGCATTTTTAACGACTACTACCTAAACAGGCAATACAGCCTGTTCCGGCTGAACGAAGGAGTTGTGCAAAGGAAGATTGTTGACTTGAATTCAATTGAACAATGAACCTTTGGCTGGCAAATTGGCATATAAACTAGGTTCCTCTTAAATCGTCACAGCACAATTATATTTCGTGGAACTCCGACGGGAAACTAATTTTGATAGAAAAGTGGATATGACACCGATTATATTTTGATATTTACGGAAATGAAAAGATTGAAAATGAAAATGAAAGATTTTCAACATGTTTTAGAGAATTTCTTTCTATGCCTATTAAATGCATAAAAATGATTGAATATTTTCAATATGAAACTTTAGAATAGGTTGACATTATAGACAATATCATAACAATCTTTAAATGTCCAATTTGATTGGACGCTATGTGAAAAATTTAAATTGTTTTGGAAGATTTAAAGCAAGTCTCTTAAATCCGCACAGAAAAATCGGTTTACGATTGAACCATTACGTTCCGACAACGTACTTGCGGCTTTCCCGGGAATTCTTATTATTTACTTAAGACTAATAAGTTTCTCCAGCGATTTGGGAACAAAAAGTTTGAATGTGTCATTTAAAATAACAGAAGTTGCGTCATTTCCGGGTAAACCGGTAGTACTAGTTTTGTGATAGTTATTCAGAATCGGCATATCTGTGGTCTGTTTGATGTAGAAACTATTGTATATAAATTTTAAATTGTATATATCCAATGTTTGTGATTTATAATAACACATGGATAGCGCATGATATTCACAATGGAAACGCTTGTTGTTTCAGGATGCAGTGGACATTTGCTTTCGATTAGAAGAGACGAAAGTGGATTAGACCACCAATTATTGTAAATGGTGAGTGAAATTGGTAGATATTAGATATTTGCACAACGAATGTATATTTATAATAATTGCCAGAGGGTTATCCTAAGCTAACATAAATTTGTCTTCGAATAATAAACGAATCCGTGCAATATTTATACACAGAATTTTAGTTCTAAGCTTCAAATTTCCTTGGTTGCGCAATGAAAGTCCTGGACTGGCGTGCCCGTGTGTCTGTCTGTCTGTCTGTCTGTCTCTCGTTCTCTGTCTGTCCCTCCGCCAGTGAACAAAATTCCGGGCAAACCAAGCAACGCAGTGATTAAATTTGGTATGTGGACATATATCCCTTTAACTAGAACCGGGAATAAAAAAAATAGAATCGGTGGATAAAGAATTTCATTTCCTTATACCTAGGCGAATATTTATTCTAGGCAAAAACCCGTTTTTCATTCTCTATATTTCAATTCCTATAACACATTTTGGTGGGATGCATAGTTTGTGAGATAAAAATCACAAAACATTGAGCATAGGATAGACGCAGATTATTATATAGCGACGCTCTAAACACTTTCAAACTCATAATTGACAAACGAAACGAAGTGGAAGCAAGAGGGAGCAAATTATGGATAATTATAAACGAAATAGGTAGTATTACCTACACAGGGTGTTGTAAACGTACTAAATCCGGGGTGTGTATTATATAATATTTCCAGGGTTTGTCAAATACGATTGTGTGCTCTTCATGAAATAGACGAGAAAATCAAATAAGCGGAATACAGGGTGTTTCCAATATAATTTATGCAGGTGTGTCTTCTGAGTTTTTATTTTGCAATGTTATAAAATTGAACAGTTCCGTCAAATTTCTTAATGATCAAAAGGGTACAGTGAGGGAAAAAAAGGTTGAGAATCACTTATCTGAGTTTTTTATTTCTAATTGTCAATTGAATCATACATGCCGCAAGATTTTCATAATTTGGAGAGTTAAAAATCATACACATTTAAGTTAGGTTTTCTGTTTTGAAATACATGTTAGACGGATCTGACGGTATGACATGAAGGCCACCAGACTTATGTCACTACATGGTCGCCATTCGCATCCATTTGGATGTGTCCGCTTGACAGCTGTCCAGCGGGTCGCAAGTCGCATGTTACTTATTGGTCTCTTGTACCGTAATCTCTTTGGGGAAAGGTGGTATGGATGTTACCGACTAGCATCAGTCTTAAGCACTCGACCGACACCCCGAAATCGGTCCTGGACCGGGATTTTGTAACTGTGTAAAAAAGTCGGCGAGAAGTGTAGTGACATCGTTGTATATTACTTGCCAGGTTGTAAGGACGAAACAATAATAATAATAATATTATATATTTATCATTACAGCAGCTCTACCTTTCCGTGTGGGTGCAATAATTGTAATAATAATAATTATAATAATAATT
>JARJEB010031905.1:0-10436 GCA_030264535.1 Liometoxenus newtonarum | reverse complement strand
ACACACACACACACACACACACACACACACGGACATCAAGCCAAAAACCACTTTTTCGGATTCAGTGGAGCGAGATTCGTGGAGATCCGTCGAAATCCCGACTTCGACCAAACGGGGTGAATCCAATACTTTCCTATACTATACCTACGGTATAGTATCGGAAAGTAAAAAAGAATGAACAATTTAAGTTCTATAAAAGTATTTTGAAATGACGTATATCTAAACGTCAACGATTAATATTATGACAAATATTTCATATATTTTATGGTGGTTACCATAACAACGATGTAAATAAAAATCGTACGGCAAAAGCGTGCGGTTAAAACTTTGTGCCGCACGCATTTTGTCTGCGTTCGGCAATGGCATGGCCAAGTTTCCATTCGAAAAATATCATACAGCCATTGCTATTTTCCGCCTGTGAATAGAAAAAGGTATGTAATTCCTCAAAATGTATTGACCATTGAACCCTTGGATTTCTCAGGAATCAATGGAGAAGTTTTTACTAAGTTTTTAGGTATGCAGTTGCACTGCGTTATCGGTTGGATTTTTCCAACCGATAACGCAGTGCAACTGCATACCTTAGAGCGATCAAGTTCCGCAAAGTATTTGGCTGCTTGAGAAGAGATTCTGTAAAACAAATATAACTAACATTAACTCTCCAGAAGGGAAAACATGAGATTTATAGGATATAATCAGAGCGTAGGCAGGATTATATTCTGGGGGAGGGGTGGAGGTGAAGTTGTTTTTAATTTTTTCCAAGCCGGAAAATGTAACATAATATTCTTATTAGGATTTGGGCGGACATTTTGGGGGTATTTGAACACCCTAACACTGCGTACGCCCTTGTACCTAATAAACAAAAAACAAAGATCATACAAACACAACCGATTATTACGTCGATGAACCTGCTCTTGTGACAGAATTTGAATACAAGTAATATCATCATTAATATAGTTTTAATAATATTTTTTATAACAACACATGTAGTTATAACATAGATATTTGATGTGTGAACAAATGAAATTCCCAATAATGAATGTAGTTGAAGAAAGTTTCATCAATTATGCTAATGTTTGTCTCATCACTTGGCAGTTGCACATGACATATCAGATTTGCATTTGCAACAGTTATAATTATTACAGAGTACAAAACAGTAGAATGGTTGAAAGTGAGAGTTCATCAAATAATATCATCGTGTTGTTTTACATCAATATCTGAACACCTTGCTTGTGACTGCATTTTTTTATCATTTACATTCAATTGCACAATTTTTAAAGAGTTTACAAATAACACTATTAAGATCTATATTAATAATTTTTATATCCTCATACATAATCACAGTTCTAAGAGAAAGAAAACTGATTTATTATGTTAATCCAGACATGCTGATTCGGTCAATTCAGCTATTTGAAATCGTTCGGTGATTATAAATTATAAAACCTATGTAAGAAGCATTCCGCATCTTGAATAATAATACTTTTGTACAGTCAATATAAAAAAGAAACAATTTTATATAAAAACATTATAAACGTAAAACGGGCTATTTACAATTACAATATACACAAGTTTTTCTCCTACGGTAAGTAATTTATCTACATTCAAGTTTTTTTCCTCTTTGGATTCTCGTATTTACATTAGATCACAATTTAAATATAACTTTTCTCATATTTACGTACAAATTGTTAATAAAAAGCGAACCCTGCTCAAATGTACGCAGGATCGCGAGCACATCATTGGACTAACACATAATAGATGGGGGCTGTTCGAAAAGACCCTTAATGTAGGGCCCTACGCGCCACAAATTTCAGAATCGATTGCACGCCGCAATGCATCACGCATATCATATACACACTGGCATGCAGGGGGTGATGATAGTCGACGAGAGAGGGTTGAAATAACTATGAGCGCCACCTATTTAGTGAGTTCGTATTTTAAATGGGGGTTGGAAGTACAGTAAAATCTTGTAGAGCACATTTAACAGTTTCATATAGTGGTCTATTCTCCTCGTTGCAGTAACCCTCTGGTGTGCAGAGTGTTTGTAGTTTGGTCAAGTACGAGTCGAAGTTTTCTTGACCAATCTTCTCAGGCGGAGCACCAGGACCGCCACCTCCACCCCCAGGTAACCTCACATGTTCCAACAACGTAATGACGTTGTTGCGTAGACTCTCGTAGTATTCGTTGAGATTGCTGTTCCGTTGCGACATCACTTGAGTTTCCTGCTGGGAAATTTTTATTGTAATCCAACTTTCTTACGAAAACGCTGGTGAAATATATGAAATTATATGTTAGGGGTTATTTGCCAAGGAAAGAATTCGAATAAAGGCTAAAAGGACCTTCAATCTCAAGCAATTCAGCAAAGTGTATCCAACATGTAATGCCACAATATTTCTGCAGTTTTGCTGGTGGCTTAAACCGCGCTTTTCTTTCAACCAGTCAGTAAATTTCTAGGCGGAGATAGGAAACCAAAAGTAATTCTCAAGTGGTTGAAAGTGTATTGAAAGTATCGCGCAAAGTAATAACGTTATACCTTTTCACCATTGCTCAAGTGATTCTCCATCGCATTGATATCTGACTTGAGCCGCAACATTTGCGATTCGACTCGCGCGTTTTCTCGTTGCAATTCGGAAATTTCAGCTTCCAAACTCATCAAGTCTTCGCCACCGCCGTTGTTTTCGATTCCTGCAACAAAAGAAACTTAAAGTTAATCATTTTGTTCGATCGTAACAATCTTCTCAACTATCGAGAAGACACTTTTCGGTAATTACTTTTAATTATTTGCAAGTCCTGACGGATGGTATTATAACCAAAATTTTCATTTTCGAACTTTTGTAAAAATATATCATCTTTCCATTATCACACACTTTCAGTAATTCTTTTTAGAAATATATTAAATCTGAAATTGAAACATCTTTAGCAGTCGATATATCATCGAAAATTTTTGTCAAATCAAATTTGTTCCTAAATCGCAACACACTCACATTCATTCCACTACGACATCGAACGTGCAAAACATCAACAATACCACACTAAAAATACGTGAGAAATGATAAATACCTGTGTAGGTTTTAGAAGCGTAGAAGGGCAGATCTTCGGAGTACTTGGGCTTCTTCACGGTTTGACCTGCAACAGGGCAACCACTCAGCGACCGATGGGTAAGAAATGATCCGTTAATGTGACCGGTACCATCACAGCCTGGCGTCGGGCAATTGACGCCTTCAAATTTCATTGCCGTCGCTGCCGCCACGGCTGCTTTGTGTGTCTCGACAGGCCCGCCCGTCTCCATGATGCGCATTTTGTTTCGGTTGGCGATTGGACATCCCGACGCACTGAACAGAAAAGAGATTCAAATTAATTCTGACTATTGGTTGTGTACAGGTGTGGCTTTCTAAATAAATAAAGTTATAACAATAAACCATTAATAGAATTAGCAACGATTAGAGTACTGTTCAATATTTTCTTATGTAATGAATATATATAAAATTAAAAAAGAAAACTAAAAATACACCACTCTTGTTCAGAAAATTACCTTCGATGCGACAAAAATTTGCCAGTTGCGTGTCCTGAACCATCGCAGCCCGGTATCGGGCATCTATAGGTAGCGTGAAAAAGCGAAGCTTAACGTTAGAAATTAACACAACTGAATTACAACACATTAATTACTTTTACTCCTAAGCCACGACCGTTTCTGGGGTTTTTATATCAATACTTTAAGAGATTATTACAATCCAATTATCATTGTTCTACTTGTATTAATGATTCATTTCAAACCGTAGTGAAATCAGTGCAAATAAAACGTTTGTTATTAATTTTTAGGTACAACCGGTCAAACTACATTTGCTATTTCGAATTTGAATTAGACCAATCAAGGTGATGAATTTTTGTTGCAAATATTAAATTTTCACTGCAATTTATCCTGTTTGTTTATTAAAGAAATATCCATTCGCGCTGTTTACCTTAACGGTTCAGAATCCTGACCATCACGCGGCTTGCTCTTCGGTTTATTTGCTCTTGGACAACCGGACAAACTTCGGTGCGATGAATAGTTGCCGGTAACATGACCCGAACCATCACAGCCGGGCGTTGGGCACTTCAATTCTTGCGAATGCGCTTGGATTTGTGAACGGTCTACACGAGGGCATCCAGATAAACTACAACAAATATACAATACATATATAAATAATGGAAACTTAATACAGTATTTTAACGAATAGATGAATTGCTTAGTTTTAGTAAATAAAGGGGGCCCTGAATCAACTCCTTACCGACCCTGTTTGTTTCTGTTACGGCTAGTACTCGTGGCTTTGAGAACTGCAAATCACTAAATTAAAATAAAATTCTCCTAGTAACAGCCGTAAGTCGAAACAGAACAAACGTAAACAAGTATTTTTTTTAAACTACTTGAGTCATGTCCGCATTTATCATATATAAAAACAAAGTTCATTACCGAAACTCCTCATCATAGTCTTCCCTATGATATTCATCGCTAGATTCATCATCGTGCGATTCAATTTCGAAAAATATAGACGATTGATCCTCCTCGTTTCCTGTTGCCATTTTCAATATATACATTTAAATGTTTGTTGCAATTACACAAGTAAGTAAGTTAACTATTATTTACGGTTATTAAACCTGTTAAACGTTGAAATAACTAGTTTTAAGATTGCACATTGCACGTCCTGTTTATTAATATAACAAACAAAGCGGTATTGGGAACACGCGTTGCCACACACACCTTGCCAGCACATACTCTCGTAAAAATATGGACTTATGGACTTTATAAAGAGTTTCACGAGTGATTTACTGTGGTTTTTGGTTGTGTTCACTGTATGTTCTGGTGTTCATTTTGCTCGACCCGTCGGTACGACAAACTTACAAATACATTTGCGTTACTCACGAAGCGACTCGTACGAATGAACAAATGAAATTTCTATGTGCGATGTGGCGTAGTGGCGTGGCGTTCGCTTTGCTTCGACTGCGCACGCTTTGCAACGGTTTGAACTTCAAGGTTACTTTTGAATAAATACAACAGAGCCGAACTATTCTACGATTATAATGTTTTTACCTCGGTTTTTATCATTTTACATACAACTTCGAAATAATAAAGTAAATAAAATGTTTACCTGCGTAAATTATTTTCTTTGCTTGACATTTTGGAATGATGATGCTAAATTTTTGACATTTGTTGAAACAAATTTTTAAATCATGGCAAACTTGTTAAATGGAAAACAAAATAAAACACAAACTTAGAAACCTCGCGTGAAAATTGAAATGGCTCATTAGAATGCGTTCTCCTTGCGTTCTCAGTAGATAATGTTGAACAAATTAGATAACGCCGTGCTGGAGAATAGAATTATAAATTATTCACGGATTTACGGTTACTTACCTATTGTCTTTTGACTGTGGTTTGTCGTGTTGCGATAACGAATGTTGTGGTGGTGGCATAGAGTAACATGGGCCAGGCGAATATCCACCGGGTGGTGCTGGATATCCTGTGGTGACAGAAC
The DNA here is from genome assembly GCA_030264535.1 of Liometoxenus newtonarum. Taxonomy (NCBI): domain Eukaryota; kingdom Metazoa; phylum Arthropoda; class Insecta; order Coleoptera; family Staphylinidae; genus Liometoxenus; species Liometoxenus newtonarum. Next base: position 4,932 of record JARJEB010031905.1, on the reverse strand, counting down.
CCGGATATCCTCCAGCGCACGAGTAGCCCGTCGTGTATGGAGTATAAGGATTGGAAGGATAGTCAGCGCCGACAGTCGTCATTCCGTATCCGGGATGGGGACTCATCGGTCCGTAACCTATTATCAAATAAATGTTCAGAATGAGCATGGGAGACACACACACGCACACACACATACAACATAAATGAATTGCAACTGAAGAATTTCGTGAACTCACCGCCAGAATCGCGGTACGCATCCATGTAGTGGGAGCCGCCACTATCTGGTGTGGATTCTCGACTGTAGCCTGACCCTGGCGCAAGTACTGGTCCGGCAAAGGTGGAGACAGGCCTGACGCCGCTAAAATTAACGGGTTCGTTAGCGGTTGAAAAATCGACGGGTTCCGTTTGTTCATGACCAGGTGGTACCGGTACCCCTTCGGCGTACGGGGAACTCGTATCGCTGCTGAAGCACAATAAAAATCTCTATTTATTGGGACACAATATTGTTTCTTCAAAATTTCTTTTCTTTTTGTGTCCCAAATGTTGAACGCAGGGAAGCACAGATGAATGAATAAGTGCAACCCCGATTTTTCATTCTTTCATGTTACAACGATAAGCGGCTCCCCTCAAAAGTCCTATAGACATAGGACAACGAACGATACGAAGGAAAATGTATCTTATGCGGGTATGAATAATAAATATTAACTGACCTGTGGGAAAGCCTGCTAACGCTAAGGTCCAAGGTTTGCCCCTGAGGACTGGGGACTTGCGGGCTGGCAGACAGGTGCGGGCTCGCGGCCGCCTGAGGACTGCCCCCAACGCGTTGACCACCACCGTAATGAGGCGAGCTGTACGCCACCTGGAAATATAATAACCATATCAGTTCATTAGTCCGCTTTATTTATTCAGTAAGGACAAACCACCAGTATTACCCGCCTCTCTGGCTATCCCCACTTTATATGTGTTTAACCCGCTACTAATCAACTTAGACCCTAATACGATTATCATTAACAATATATGGCTATAATACGGCTAGTAATGTTTAAGTGTTTTTAAATTTGTATGTGGAGTATCGCTCACCTGTGGACTGGTCGTCGTCACGCTGGATGTGGATAGGTCGATGACGGAGCCGCCGGGTGACGTATGAGGACCAGCGCCTTTCATTTGTGCCTGTGCCGTCGTCACGCATTTCACCGATAGATTTATTGCCGAAAAGCCAACAGGTACATGACCCGTGGATGCATCATATTGATACATTGGTCTGTAACCAGGATATTAATTAATCAATTCAACTCAACCTTCATCATTCCGCATCGGCATTAAATCGACTTACCGTGGATATAGGGGACCCGTGGAATCATCCGGTTCAGCTTTCATCATCGGCGCACCAGGTGCGTTCGTCACACTCATCTGCTCCTGATATCGTTCTTGGTCCTCCATGGAGTAAGCACTGTACATGCTCTGCTGTGGCCCAACTCTGGAAGCCATTAACGATTGTTGTATATTGCCGCCGCACTGATTACTTGAATCGTAGCGTTCGAACGCCGTGGAAGTGCCCGGATCGTACGGCCTGTGGCTGGCAGTATTCACCATCGTCGAATCGTAGTTGCGCGCAGTCAATTCGTTCGAATAGGTTACCACAGGTCTGGCGATGCCATTGCTAATCGAATCGCTCATATCTGTATAAGATCTCATCGAGTGTTCGGAGCGATACATTTCGTCAGATAACGGCGACTGCTGATACGGTGAACGATGAGGTACCTGGTGGCGATCTTCCCCATATGGCGGTTGTTGTCCTACAGCAGCATGTTGCGGCATCTGATGATGCATTTGATGGTGCGGACGGGCACTCATCGTGTCGACGCTCGATAACGACGACGAGTTCGAGTCTTGATTCATGTACTCTCCGTAATTCGGACGTTGAGATAGTTGGGGTTGGGGCGAACGACACGATGTCGATTCTGTTTTCGGTACGAGTAGTTGATGTTGTTGCTGTTGTTGTTGGGTTGATTCGCGATTGCAACTCAATGACGTAGCGTTCACTTCGCTCTTGGGCAATTTCATGCCTTCCTTGAGGTGAACTTTATTGTAGTAGTCGTAATCTTTGTCTTCCGATTCCTGTTGATTAGCAGCGTAACCGAGCAAATAGTTTGGTTTTATGTCTGCGGAGGGCGCCGACTTTCCGTCGTAACTTGAGCTGAACTCTCCTTGGCAAGATACCACTATAACAAATATAACACCAAAATGATTAGAGAAAATGTATCTTGATATATATGCGCATATTTAATAGAAAAACTCGGCGATGGAATGATCTTGATCATGATTGTCGAAATTGTTGGAAAAGTTCGAAAAGTTAAATGCCGTCGTAGCTTTTTATAGAATCGAAAAACTATTTTATTTAAACCCCCCATATTCAAAGGGGGTATTCGAATTTTCTGATTGATGTCCCGAAAATTGAATTCCTTACCGATCGACGACGAAGAGGTCGACGAAATTGTTGAGGTAGAAGAAGCGTTCGGCGATTTGATCCTTTGCAAGCCCGTTTGGTATTTATGCTCTCTGGCTGCTTGCTTATTAGCGGCGGCAATCGGACAACCCGATAGGCTGCGATGCGTATTCCGATTCGAGCTAACGTGCCCTCTCCCGTTACATCCCGGCGTTGGACATTTCAGAATTGTCTCATGCATCGCCAAAACTGCGCATCCAAGAATCACAATATCAATTCATTGAGTATAATAATAATAATCAGCGATTAGAATCAAATCAAATAATGAACGAACCAAATTTTAAAAAATTCAAATAGATATAGAGGTAGTATGTGTAACGTAAAACGAAATAGAAATCAACGCAGCGGAGCGGGTAGAGAGATCTTTTTTTAATTCATATTTTTGTTTCGAAAACTAAACGTAAATAAAAGGAAACGAAAATAATTCAAATACGCTACACACACACACACAAACATATCACAATTTTTCTTGCTTATAAATTCAAAATTCATCAAAATTTTAGTACTTATAAATCATATTCAAATGCAACGTCAAACTCATTTTAATAAAATTCTTCACATCGTTATCATCATTATCAGCGACATAAATTGTTATTATACTCAATTTGATAGTTGATTCTGGTGCTTGATATAGTAAAATACGAAATACAAATTGCAAATGCTTTTGTTATATTCTAATGAACACATAACCATGTCGTCAACGCACTAATTAAAAAGTGTATAGTACAAAATGAAAAAATAATTAATTATACATAATAATACTGCTACTCAAACTGTTGTTGCGATTAAAACAAGATTCAATATATATATGAACGAAAGAAAAAACACAAATCTAAGACGAGCGCTCTCTACCCCGCAACGATAAAATGAACGAATCAACAGAACAAATTAAGTAATGAAAACAGAAAGCTATCGCAAGCATAATAATTAATAATTAACAAATAGAGGGTATACCTAAAACAAATGTATGGGAATATGGGTGCAATAATGTAAATAAAACATATAAAAGCAAAAGTTGTAAAAATTCAAATAAAAATTATGTGAAATCGAAATCTTTTTGATGAAACACCTTAACTTACTTTCAGGAGTTACTTTATCCTTTCGTGGACATCCAGACAGACTGAATTGTGCATTGGAAGAATAAATAGAAGCACAATTAGATCAAATTTATGTGAAATGAACTTGTTAAGATTTTGTTAGGTATAATCTTTAGAAAAGTACCTAAATGGGAAACTCACCTCCGATGATGGGAGTACAATCCGGTGACATGTCCTTGTCCAGTGCAGCCAGGTGTAGGACATTTAGTTCCGTCTGTAAGAAAAGCACATAATAATTGCTTAGAACTGCGAATTTAGCTAATAAATATGTCGCGTTACATTGTCGATGATTTGGGATTTGGAAAAATAATAAATTTCTACATTTATAGTAAAATTATTAGTGCAAATTATGGAGTTTTATCAACTGGATTAATTAATATTAACGAATGAAATATGTTGCAAATGTAAAATATACCTAATAAAATGTGTAAACGTAACAAAGTACACTTTTGTTGATGCTACATTGGCTTTGGAGTTGAGTGTGAGTTGCAGACAGCAAAGTTACAAGCACAGAATGGAATCGCCAAAGGCGCAGTTCCATGCAAGAAGAGGAACATCCATCCCTAATGGCGGCAATAATTTGTGAGTAAGTAATATTGAAATGTAAAAGAGATGTAGGTATACGTCGCTTGTACCTAGGTATATGTTATATACTCATGTGTCCTCCGTCGCCAGTAAAAGTTTTCTACATAGATGATGTACATACGAGTATACATATGTAGTGAGCGTGAGGACTACGAGGAGAAGAGAGAGCCTGGGAAATTTTCAATAAAACAACCCCGCCTAACGGGTCGATTAGCCTATCCACTGCGAACGGGTGGAGACTCGCGAGAAAAATCTTTTTTTTGGAAAAAAGGAAAACCGCAGCCAGTGGTGAATGGTGCTAGCGAGGCTTTCGCGCGTTCGGCGCGAATGCGCTGATAGTAGTCGGTCACCGCACCTGCGGACTAGTCCGCCCGGTTTTCCAGCCAGTCCTCCCACACACACGTTCGTGCATCCCCACTTTTCGCCCACCAGCAAGCACAAACATACGGCACGAAGGACGGTAACGGGCTGCTATTTTTTCATAGGTCACGCGTCGTGCTCGCTTTTTTTTGCCTCTTTAGGGCTTCGGTTGTTTTTCATTCGACTCGTCGCCGCCACCGGTTTTCAAGCGTTCGTATTCGTGCGCGATGTGCTGTTTTTCCTCTCGTGTTCGTTCGTTTTTCACGAACTGAACATTAAAGACCACCTCCAGCAAAACCATCCAAGCACGTACTTATATGTATTCACATATTCCTATATATATTTAATATATATGTAAGTATATTATATACTTTTACACATACGCACACACACACACACACAC
>JARJEB010031899.1:0-12557 GCA_030264535.1 Liometoxenus newtonarum | reverse complement strand
GTTTATTATACGCTCGGGCTTTACTACACTCGGCTTCGCTTCGCTTCGCCTCGTGACGTAAACTTGCCCTCGCGTATAATAGCCTGCATTATGGGCTCATTGAATAATATACTATTATTGTGTCAATTATTTTGCATTGCTTGTTGGTAAATACATCCAATTTAATTGTTTTAAACTTTCGAATAAATTTTTAGACTTTTAAAAACGCTTATGGTGTTAGCGAATCGACGAAAGACATCAAATAATATTAACCGATAAGTGCACACATTCGTAATTAATGTCCATGTTGTGTGTTTAATAATTTAATGGTATAGTAAAACATTTTTACCCCTTCTCATCACCCCTTGAGCTGATTTTTTAAATAAATATCCTTTCTAGTGCTTGCTTATGTCATGGTAGGAATAAATTTCATGTTCCTAGTTTCGGGGATTTGTGCTACGGGTTTATACGTCAGGCTATTATTACTTTCCGGCCACATACCGAAGGTATGTAGGTATAGGAAAGTAAGGTAATCATGAAAAAAATCAAAGTCTTATTTTTCCTTCATTCGTGGAGGCATAGACCCCAGGACAAAAATCGGCTTTTTGGTCTGATGTGTGCTAAATCAGACAACATATCGGGATGAAATTTGGTTTGGTTTGGTATTTTCACATTGTAGTTCAAAATGAAATCGACGAACTTCATCAATTGTTCCAGTTCAACAAGTGCGTTCATTGAAAAATCGAAGTAAAAACAAGAAGGCTTGGCTTGGAAACTGTCTGACTCGTTTGACTATCTATAAATTTATATTTTAATATTTACTTTAAGAAGTTCAAATTTGACCATTTTAAATCTTAAATAACAGCAATTAAATCAAAAGGTTATGTTGAACATCGTTGAACATTTTCGGAAATCTTAAATTTGTACTTATTGGATTTTGCACTGATGACTAAAGAAATACTTCGCGGTGTGTAAATATATACTAAAAGCAAATTAAATAGCTGGAATATGCAAAAAAAATTATATTTTTCGAATACAAACACACGTGAAGTGCTCGAGGAAATGTAGTTCGATTTGTTTGTTTTAGCAGAGTGTTTGGAACGATTCAGAATGTTTTACTCGCAAATCCAAAGCGTCTAAAATCAGTCTATAAAAAGAGTCTTATTTGATTTCAAATAATTTCGTATATGTTCAAAATTCGTGTGTATTCCGATTCTTATACTTGGCAAAAGTACGCAGCGCCGGCCAAGCCCACCAAGTCTCTTGTTTGCTTAGAAGGACTCTATCAAGCTTAATTTTTCGAATTTTAATATAAGTATAAAGTTAAGTATTCCATTAGATAAGTTGAGAGTTCATGTTATTGGAAAATTATATCCTAGAAACACATAGAAAGAAAAACTTTGAATCCAGTACCCAATGAAATTCAATTCACTTGATTCGCTGCTTGCTGACAAGATATAGGAAATGGAAATTGTTCATCATGAAGATAGACCCCGCTTTAGGTAGTTGATGATCCGATGAGAACCTTTCAGATGAAGCGCTGAAGCGCTAGATGTTAGCATAATGTGAAATCGTTTTGAGTTTCCAAAGTTTTGGACAAGTCGTTAGTGGTAAACGTGACTCCTACGTATGAGCTTACTTGATACTTCTACAGATTCAGATATTGATGATGAGAGAATGAAAGGACAAAAAGGTTACAATTTAGAATGCTAATCATGCGAATCATATTCGAATAATTCACATAGTCTTGTCAGCCCGCACTAACAATAAAGAGATATTTTTTTCTTAAAACGAAAACTGCTAAAACTGAAATGTGTCAGCCACGAATATTATAATTTAGGTTAATGTGACATCAAATGATAAGTAGAAAGTTTGTAGCTATACATTTATAAAATTTCGTTTTAAATACCTAGGTTATAAAGTTTGAATATTAAGCAGATGTAAAGTGAAATGTTGTTTTGAATATAATAGAAACCGCTTAGAACTTTCGCAATTTTGGAATATTTACCAAATAAATAAATAATCACTTTTTTAAATAATTCCTAAACTATTTGACTAATGAATCACAATACATATGGCTCGAAGTTTGAACCGGCTCTAACCGAAGAATGCCGAACGACCGAATATCATCTTCTGATGTGGCTCCGGTGTACTTAGACAATTCAGAAATTTAAAAAAAAACTTGAGAAGTAATAAAACTTTTGAAGAGCTGCATGCTGCTCTCGAGCTACAGTTTTGCCAACGTTGTTATTCTTTATTTAATATCTTGACTTGTCTGCGTATTCACTGATAATCTGTTGTAATTACTTTCGATAGAAATCCTGGAGAGAGAGAGAGACAGACAGAGAGAGAGAGAGAGAGAGAGAGATTTGGGGACCTTTTATCTATTGATGGATATTACTAAAAGACGAAGGCGACAGGACAGAAATAGCGATTAAAATATAATGACTGTAATATACGCATAAAAAAGAGAGAAAAGTAACGGGAAATGGGAATGAATGAGGAAAAATTAATGAACAGTATTCATCGAATTGTTCACTTATATCGTAACTTTTTCATGGATTATGATGGAGTGCTCGAGATTTTCATTAAGCGATAAAGTTCGGTTTATTTAAGGACCTGCTGGAACTGGGAAATTCGTTAAGAAGTTATTTCAGTGTTCTCACGAGTCGGGGTTATTGAAATATTGAGAGGAATGCGCCAAGTTTTTTTTTCATCCCAAGTTGTTACAACTTCATCATCAGATTTTTTAGGTTTAACGTGTTAGTCAATAATAGGTCATTATTCCTCTAGAGATTTACTTTACGTCAAGCACAGCTATTCGCTGCATTCAATAATGATATGTGACACACGGACTGCATCTAAAACGTCATCTAGGATTATGTGTTGAATTCCATGGTTCAATTTTTAAGTTTGAAAGCCAAATTAAATTTTGTCGTCGCAGATAAAGTATAGTATTCAATTCGCCATTATGCTCTATTATATACTCGGGCGTTTACTCCGTTCGACTACCGTCTCGCTACGTAAACTTCGCCCTCGCGTATAATAGCCTGCATATGCGCTCATTGAATAATATACTATTATTTAGTTTTTTGTTCCGCAAAAATGAATATACAAGGGAACTACACATACTATTCATTTATTAAGTTGCCATGGAGATTTACATGTTAAAAACTTTAGGTCATGTTAATCGGTCTCCTATGCAATAGTTTGCAAAGAAAAAAAATCACACTCTTAATTTGAACCATTTTTAACCCATTCTGATAATTTTTTGTACCGGCCATGGTAAGATTGACAAAGAAAAAAAATTAAAAAAGTGAAAAAATTTGAAATTAACATTTTGGGCAAAATGGCTTGCAGATCAATAAAATATTGATGTTAATGCGGTTGCCTACGTTAAAATTTCAAATTTTTTCGCTTTTTATAATTGTGTACTTAAGTCCAAATTAAGTCTAAACTATTGCGCAGGAGACCCATTAACACGGTCTAAAATTTTTAAGATGTAAATCTCCATGGCCACTCGATAAATGAATATTCTGTATATTTTCTTCTTTTTTACTTTCTGACTTATCGAAGGTATAATAAGGAAAGATAGGTGATCAGGCAAAACATCGAACTCGGGTTTTCGACATATCTCCATGAATGTCGCTTGTGCGTATTTGTGAAAAAATTCAGGGCAAACCAAGCAACGTATGGGGATGAAATTTGGTATCTAGGAAGCTGTCCCTCTAACTTAAACCTATAGTAAAAATAATAAAACCGGTCGGTAAAGAAGGGTGCTTTACTTGAATGGCAAAACAAAAATTTACGTGTGAGTGGCAAACTAAAATACCTTCTTGTACAGATTCGAATTCTCTACATTTCAACATCTATAATATTTTCTCGTAGGATGCATAGTTGTGAGACATTAAATCCTAAAGTTTCAAATAACTAACAATCTCAAATAACGAACGGTCAGAATAACAATCACCACTACAAGAGTAATACATAGGCATACAGAGGCGGATTTAGGCATGGCATTTATTGGCTGCACCCCAAAGGGCCCCTTCGCTCGCGGCCACCGTGAGCTTATACAGTCTGCATATCCAAGTATCCAGACTTTGGTTAATTGGGTAGGCATGCAAACACTTTTCGCCCAGGCACGCTGAAGGTAGCGGTCCACCCCTGTGACTCTCTACATGCTGACACTCGGAATTGACAATATAAACTTCATTCATTCAACATGTTAAACATCATCGAAATTTAAAAATCGGTACGAGTTCGCACCGCACAACTTTTTTAATTTATTTTACATATGAAATAAATCGGTGCATTAAATTCGCAACGCACAATTTTCCGACCATGCATCCTACAATTTCCGATTTTTTAGAACTCGTCGATCGTAAAAGTAATTTTGATCGGAAAGTGGAAATTGTAGAGAAATTTAGTGATATCAAAACGTAATCTAATTTCCAATTTCCAGTCTCAATTACTTTTACTATCGACGAGTTCTACGAAATCTTGATGTATTTTTTTAGTAAAAATTTACGTGAATATTTCTTATTATTTTTAGATTGATTACTTCAACGCTGGATTTATTAAAATGATATATTCACCTTTAAAGATGTTACTTAGGTACCCTTAATTATTTCAACACCTTTCTCCCCAATCATACTCGCTGGAGTATTAGTATTACCACCAGCAATATTTGCCATGATGCTGGCGTTAATGACCCTAAGGCCTAAGCCGATTGTCACTACATACCTTCAATTGCTCATCCACTACTGCACCTTTCATGGGGTCGCTTCCAATCTTGCAGGTACCCACCGGATGATAGACAGTTGTTGCAAAATTCCTCATAATGCACTCCCAATATTCCCGGTCTCCAAACTCTATTTCTTCGCAATTGGCAGTATCGTACGTGATAAATATTGCATTCAATATTCGAAACCCATTAGTCTCAAGCAGCTTCTTAGCGAAATCAACGGACCGGATCAATGTATCTAATTATCCATGTCTCTTTAATTCGTTAAGTAGTTTGGCACGATTTTATCCAATTGACTTAGGATAGAGTACGGTAAGCATAACCACTAAGTCACGTGATTTTGAAATGACCTTGTACAGACTTTGTGCCTTAATGTCATTCAAGCCAATTTTGTTATTGAAGAGTGGAAGACTCAAATGATCTCTTTAGGCAACTTCAAGAAAGTGCATTTGTAAATTGGGTTTCTCCGATTTTAAGTTTGTTCGCATGTGAACATAACTGTGGGGAAACCCAGCAACGTATCGGGGTGTGAAAGTTATGGATATACATATTGAAATTGACGTTAAACGTCATCAAAATTAAATAGATCGGTACGACAAGTTCTCAGGGCACAACTTTTAAAATTTATTTTCCATATGAAATAAATCGGTGCGTTAACTTCGCACCGCACAACTTTCCGATCGGTTACACTAAGATTTCGTAGAACTCGTCGATCGTAAAAGATCATCGTCGATCGTAAAAGTAATTCTGATCGAAAAGTGGAAGTGATATTGATTACAGTTTGATATCTCTAAATTGATAGGTAATACACTACGAAATCGTGGTGTATTTTGTCGGAAAGTTGTACGGTGTTGTGTTTTATTTTATTTTTTGGAATAAAGACTAAGGGAAAGTCTGAAATGCAAAGTGAAAATTTCTGTCAATTTAATTTGCTTGCATTAGGTTTAGCTTTAGAAATTCTTTAATGCAATTGTGCGACATATGCAAAAAGCACGTCAACTTGATAAGTGCGAATGAGACTAGGTAATAAGAAGTATACAAAATGTGTGAATGTTGCTTGTTAATTAGTTTACGTTTCATATTTGTTTATGCCTTGAAAAAGAAGCGTGAAGCTGATGATGAAACAAAAACGAAAATAAACAGAGAATTACCTAGAAAATTCAAAATATACAATTTTATTTGAATAAAAAAATTCTTTATATTAAAGCTTTTGATTATATTTATTTTTGTTTTTATTTAGTTTTCGTTCATAGACTTTCGCTTATTATTATTTTCCAAAAAACAAGTTTTCCTGACACGTAGTAAGTTGAAGATTGTGTTGGTATTCTAGGCTAAAATGCAATATTTTCAAACCTTCGCTAAATATTACTTATTTTTCTTTTTATTTGTTCATGTTAACATTTCGCAATTTGCCCGAGCCCATGAAACATAAGATTTAGTTGTCCAATTTTTGCTTGGGCAAATGCAAAGAAACGAAAATGAAGAAAAGAAGTTGATTTACTGCGCCAATCTGCAAATTAGTAACTTTCTTTCAATCTTATTACAATAAGAAAATAAGAAAAAGTGCGGAAACTGTGGAAAACTATCCTCGACTATATGTCGGAGAAAAAAGGTGTGGAACAAGTTGGAAATACGAAAAATTCGTTGGTCACCATGGGAAATCTCGAATTGAAATAAAGCATCGTAAAATACTACCTTTCACGAACAAGAAAATTCCCATATTTCCACGGACAACTTTAATTTGAAAAATTTAATTATACACACATTTCTAATGCAATTTATGTTCAAACTTTTTGTTTACTGTAAGATTTTTTGGCATTGTCGCAGTCTTTTGTGACTGTCATCTTCCGTTCTCTCAATTATTGGATGGAAAACCGTAATCAAATCATTCCACACAATTCGCCCTACACTCGAAGTCTGCAATAACATTAAAGTGCTAGACGGTTCCACAGTGCGTGCTCACCAGTGCCCTTTCAATATGTTTTTTAAATACAAACAAAAGGAACATGTAATACGTCATCTTTAACCTAAAAATCGTTGCGCATGCGTAAATGGAAGGTTATGAATTATCTAGGAAATTGGCAAATACTTACCTTTTATGGCAAAAATTGATTGTTTTCGTGATATGGGAGGTTAATGTTAATGTTAAAACAGGCAACATTAAGAACACAGTATTCAAATTGACGTAGTCCACCAGTTTGACAACTAGGCGTCATACGAGTTGCGTGCAACAGCCTTACCAATTGCAATAATGTATTCAAATTTGGCGCCATTTTGTGGGAGGAGTATTTACTGAATCTATTCGGCGAACAACTTATAACCATGTTTTGATCGTCAAATATTATCGTCTCTTTTAATAGTCCCTAAATTTTTTAATCGAAAATTGTAGATCTATTGTAAGTACACAATATCAGCATAATATTCATAATTTTCAAGTGCGCATGTGCATATATGATAAAGTCATGTTATAAATGTTGCTTCGAATGACAAATAGTTCTACGTTCTACAATATTTTAAAGCTCAAAGATACAAGAAAAAAATATATTTTTGTTGGTATCGACAAACATGAGCGAATGATCAAAAGTGCTGAAATCACAAAAATTCTAAAAGCGTCATATGAAACAGTTAAAAATGAAATACTCCTTCATAGGCAACGAATGGCAATGCAGATTGCAGTTTCCAGAAATAGAAAAAATAAAAAACCTCGATATCCAGCTTTGAACATTTTTGAAATATGCACAATGTAAATGAAGCCGAATGTTATGGTACAGAGTGATCCAAAATAAATGACAACAAGTAATATGACATGGTAAACCGTGTTGCCAATATTCATGAATTAGGCCTATGTGTTAACCAGCCGGATGTCAATCATTTTAGATCACTTTGTAGGAAGTTGGAAACGCGGAAACTATAACACTATAACTATCAGTTGATCAAATAGCTCAATAAATTTACAAAGTAGATAAAGCTCCTGGCTTCAATAATAGGAACAAGAAAAAACCTACAACGTAGCATCAGAGATAATATGCAAAGTCACAGATAAAAAAATGACAAGATAAATGAATTAAAGTTTGAATGGTGTTAACATGTTGCATTAATCATGAGGGAATACCCTATTTCCATTCGCATTTAATGTTTTCATTCTTGTCCCATAATTATTGCGTTTTCGACATTAAAATAGGCTAACAATGAAACCCTTTGTTGCGGTTGTTCCCTTTTATTGTACAATTAAAAAAACAATTAACTAATAAAAATTGGAAAATTTGAGTATTCATTAGGTTTTTAGAACGAAATTTTTGTAAAATATTAGAGAAAAAAAAACTGTTTTTGTTTCCGAATCATTTCAGCTTGAACGCTTGCCAAATCAGTTCCAAAACATTTAATTCTCGTGTTCGTATTTTACAACTTTACTTAACAACTGGGCAAACATTTACACTTCCAATCGAGCAGTCATTCGAATCGATAATCGCTTTACACCCATTTGCTTTTTATTATTACTTTTTGGAGTCTACGTCTAGTCAGTGAATAAACATTTAGATTTAGATTTTTGTTCTTTAGTTTAATATGAAATTGTTCAATTTATAAATGAACTGTTATAAAATCAATTCACAAAAGTTATGTATGTCCAAATCATGTTGATAAGATTTGGACATACATAACTTTTAATGTTGGCTAGCCTGGCCTGGCCGAAATAATGGTTGCATGTTGCTGTTGCATTATTTATGAAGCACAAATCAAACAATGTTGCAATTTACGGTTTGACCTTCTCAGTTTCAACAATGCCAAAAATTATATGCTAACCAAGTAAAATTAAAAAAAAGTTGATTAAAAACCTTAAGGTGCATTTACATATGCGAAATTGAAATTTTGAAAAGCATGCGTCGCGCTTGGCTGGGACACTTTGCGGAACACTTTCATGAAAATTTTCTAGGATTTTTAATGTCTCACTCAGAAATTATGTTGGTAGACATTCCTCGAGAAATAAAAATAGCTTTATTTACTTTTTCACAATTCCCCCCGTCCATATTAGAAAATGCAAATTCTGTGTGCAAAGTTCAACACGATTCAACTTTCCCGCGCTTCCGCAAGCTCGTCGCAAGCTCTGCGTAATTCCTGTTCCGCAATTGTAGAAGCACCTATAAAAATATTTTAAAATGCAAGTAGCGAAGTTTAGCGGGTTCTGGCTCAAAATCCCATGGAATTTTAAAGGGGTGTAAAATCGGGACCAAAGTGGTGGGGATAAAAGTGGGGATAAAATTGAGCGCTCTGATTGGTTGAAGTGTTGAAGTGGCGGGAAATTCAAATTTAAAAAGGATAACTAACTCGTGCGCGAGAGAACGCACTGTACTTGCCCACTACTACTCGCGCGCGAGTGTTAGTTATCCTCTTTAGTTATCCTCTCCCACCACTTTGGGCCGGATTTTACCCCCCTTTAAAATTACATGGGACTTTGAGCCAGAACCCGCTATACTTCCCTAGTAATGCATAAAATTTTATTTTATTGAAATAAATATATGGAAGCATATACTCGTAAAAAATGCAGCGGTACTTTCAAACAAACTAAAAGATGTTCCAGCATTTTTCCTATAATATTAAAGATTATAAATTGTCATTTCTCAACATTTTCAAATATTTGACACTTTTATTAAGAATTTGTTCGTATTATCATTATAAATTCCGAAGTTTCTTCGGTTTGCCATTGAAATTGTTTCCCCTGGCTTCAAATATATAGGTATATAAAGTGTTGTTAATGGTGCAATTGGAATTACTCCTGCTGTTTGAAAACAGTCGTAAGTCGTCGTGGTTATTGCCTTATAATTCACGATTATTACTCTTTCCAGTATGAGATATTTGAGACGATTATGTTCATTGAACGATAAAACTCAAAGCATACTTCAGTAAGACCTACTGCGCTTGCGCATTACATAACACAACACACAACTGCCATAACCTCAATTTAATTTTTTCTCTCACCTAGATTCCGTTTTGAATTCGGCGTAATGGCCGTTTCGCTCGTTTGCGAATTCGTTCCGGTAGCCACTTTTACAATTTATCTTTGTCAACTTTTTAATTAAAAAATTAATAAATAGTTCGCTTAGATTTATCATTAGTTAATCATTGGTTACAGGTTTAAAACACATCATTATTTTAATTTTTCCATAAAAATGACGAGCGACGATAAAGACGTAAATTTGAAGTTTTTCTATATGAAAACGGGGTCGTTTGACGTTTGATGGTTTTCCACCGACTGAAAAGGAAAAGCTTGTAGCGTTTTCAAGAACAACAAACGCAAACGCGCCGCCAGCACCCCCACTTCCAGGGCTTGTTATCCCATGTATGAGTTCCTGACTGTGCTGTATCTCATTCCGGAAGCAGGAGCAGGATGAGGACTCCGAAAACAGAATGCAAGGCAAGGCGCCCGGTTGACTGACGCCCGATTTTCGTCAACATACATAACATTTCTTCCACATGAACACTTAAAGCTTCCGTACATTGGCACTTGCGAATCTAATTTATTTACTTATTCTACGATTACATAATATTTTATTTATATATTTGAAAGTTCAAGGAAATACTAGTACATACTTAATGCTAGCAACTGAGATAAATTTTGCAAGCCAATTAGCTATCACTTTTTAAGCCATTCTTATTATTGGGTTGAAAACTTTTATATTTAATAACACAAATTCTGAAAAATCCTTTCAAGTGATTTTAAAATAAATACGTGTATGTATTTTCCGACCACCTATTTTGTTGCTTTGCTTAAATTTTACTTTTACTTTTATCTGTAATCTTTACATTTACTTTGACGTTTACATTTAATTTATGTAATTTGTGGACGTGGCAAATGATTCGGAAAGACGAAATTACCCAATAATCATTTGAGTCTAGTTGGCGAGCGAACGTAAACGTGCAAAGAAAACATGGTTGCCAGTTAAAATTCGATGAGAATTTCCACGATTGCCTTGCTCATGCCGTCAGCCGTCATACGAATTGATCAAGATCATGGGCGTTTTCCTCGTTTTATTACTCTACTAGGTATATAAACGCGACAATGATTTGTGAAACATTTAATTACGCTCATTCAGTAGAAGTAAGGGAAGCAAAAATCGAATACGTGGAAAAAAGAAAACTTTCTTATCTTTTAGCTGTGAGAGTAAACTTTCCGACGATATACAGCATGATTTCGTAGAAGTTGTCAATTGTAAAAGTAATTTTGATCGGAAAGTGGAAATTTCACAGAAATTTCCACTTTCCTAACAAAATTACTTTTACAATTGACAACTTCTACGAAATAATACTGTATATGGTCGGAAAATTGTGCGCTGCGAATTTTGTAGTAACCAGGTCGGTCTGATTTACCATCAGAATGGTATATTTAAATCCCTATTGGTAAATACGTGACAATACATTAAAGGAAATTTGTCGAACAACCGCCATTTAATGTACGTATTATGCATGATTATGAGCACAGCCTAGTGCGAGCGCATAGTCGTGTTAGAATAATCGCTGACTCTTACTCAGGCGTCCAGTAATATTCGTCTTGAATATTTATATTAGTCTTGTTTAGAAGGGACATATGCGCTCGCCGGTAGTCATACCAATAACTTTGACTATCGTTAACGTTATCCATCCAACAACCCGCCTGTCAAGCCTGTCAAGCGTGGTGAAATACCTCCAGTGATATACGCAACTGTTAAATTGGCAAATGGAGGATACGTGGTGATTACGCAAAAACACTGGGGCTACTTAGTTTGAGCCACATGATTGATTGTACTTGTTCAGGGTGACTGCGCCATAAGTAAGACGGATCGGAGCTCAGTTCAAGTCAGTCAGTCATTCATTCGTAGCTGGGTGCTGCTGCGGAGATGACAATGGTTATACGTCGTCCCTACTTTTATTATCCTTCCGATCGGTCGATTTTACGCTCGCATTGACGTATGCATGCGCATAGGCTAGCGCGAGCGCATAGCCGAGTTAGACTAATCGCTGACTTTTACTCAGACGTCCAGGGTTCGAATCCCGGCAAGCGGTAGGTCAATATTAATATTCGTCTGGTTTTGATGAAATTTAATGGGATGAAATTTAATAGATATCCGTCCAAATATCACCTGGCGAATAAATGAACAAAAGAAGGGCACTAGGGCCAATAACGTAAATGTCAAAACTAATCACTAATCACGGCCAAACAAAAAATACGTTCTTATAGGGAGTCGAAATCTCTTAATTTTAACAACTATAACGTTTTCTTGTAGGATGCATAGTTCGTGAAGTATTAATTCCTAAAATGTCAAATTTGTGGGTGTTCTTGTGGACAAAATTCCGGTCAAACCGGGAAACGAATCGGGATGAAATTTGGTACGTAGGTAGATGTCCGGCTGGTGAGAACCTGGAGTAAAATTAAATGAAAGCGGTCGGTAAAGAAGGGCACTTTACTTGAATGTGAAAACATAAATTTGCAAATAACTCGCTAAATATTGCATGGAGGCAAAAACAAAGAAATACATTCCTATTGCATTTCAATTCCTATAACATTTATAGGATAAATAGAACATGTTCTATAACACTCCTTCCAATCTTCTTGCAAAAGAACTCAACCATATTTTTACTCAACATTTAAAATACTATCCTAAACACACTATAAAAAATAGCTTCCACCTTGTTGACACCCTAAAGGATATACAAATTAACAAAGACGATATGCTTATATCACTCGACGTAATCAACTTATATACCAATGTTCCCGTAAAGGAATCCATCTACCTTGCCAGAAAAATATTATACTCACACATCAAATGTACCTAATACTTGGATAATAGAAGGCCTACTTGAA